>CAUYLG010017652.1:0-153442 GCA_963573385.1 Cacajao melanocephalus | reverse complement strand
AACCCGCGCAACAAGTCAGAGACGCCTCTCCCCCCCCGCCCCCCCCCCCCCCCCCCGCCCCCCCCCCCCCCCCCCCCCCCCCCCCCCCCCCCCCCCCCCCCCCCCCCCCCCCCCCCCCCCCCCCCCCCCCGGGCCGCAGTTCTCTGGAGCACTCCGGACCTGATGGGCAAAGGGCCCAAAAAGCGAACCAAGATCTAGAGCAGGTGCAAGCTGTGCATTGGGCGTCCATCACCTCCTTGGAAGCTGGTTCCTAGTCCATAGGACCCTGACCTCACTCTCCACCCTGCCCCATCCTTCTGTTTCTTGTTAGGGCTTCCTGTGGTCTGCAATCAACTGGAAGCCAGAGGCCATGGGCTCTGTTCTTATTCTTTGTGCTCCCAGGGCACACAGCGTCTGTGGATCTAAGGGGCCAGTGGATGGTGCCCATCAGTCTGTTCCGCTGGTTTCTCAGCCTCCACTGCTGTCCTACATCCAGGTCAGAAGCCTGTGTCCTCAACATAGGCAACCCAGAAAGTCCCCTCAGCTGGGATATTATCATGGGGAAATGTCGATACGACGTACTCCTGCCTGAAGCCTGAAATATTAGCTGCAACCCGGGGCCTGTGTAAGGCAGCAGAGAATGAAAGCAAGGGAGAACGCTGTGCATCAGAGCTGGCTCTCTACTCGACCTCTGCTGCGCGTATCATCACCGTCATCTTCCTCCAGCGTTTCTGTATTCTCTTTATGCTCTGCTAGTCTGAACCTAGCAAGTCTTTTGCCTGGAGGGATGACACACATCTTCATGTAGCTGGGCCATGAGGTCTAGAGTGTTCAGTCTTCCCTGATGGCCACAGTCCTCCACTGACAAAGAATCTCCTGGTTCTGGTGTCTTTAGTCTTCCTTGCCCTCATATCTGATCAGAGAGTAGCTCCTTCTCTGTCTGCTGGTTTGGTGATATCAAGGGTCCAAAAGGGCCCAGAAAAAGTCTCTGCTTCCAAATTGTTGAATCATGACTGTGTTTCTTAGTGAAACATAATTTGCTTAGGCATAAAACCTCTGAATCTAATAAGGCTGAGATTCTGGAGACTCAAGTCAAATATTTGTCAAGACTTTTTAGTAACCAGGAACACGTCTGCCTCCATGGCCCAGTTCTTGAGTCTGGCCGTGGGTGACACGGTACCATGCTTAGCCTCTGGTTAAGGGATCCACTGTGTCCTGTAAGATGGTGCCCAGCTTGGCAGAATACTGTCTCTCAACTGCTATCACAACTGAACTTTCAGCATCTGGGATAAAGAGCAGGCGCTGAGAATGCTGAATTGCACTGCCACACATCCTTCACCAGAAAACGAGCTCCTGGAACAGATGCAGTACGGGCAGGACCACACAAAGATGGATGAGACATTCCGTGGGACTGTGAATGTGGCACTGGCAGAAGGGGAGGCAATGGAGACCAATTTCTACCAACAGTGTGTCTGCCCCTGTGAAGAGAAGTCAGTCATCTCTCTTTGAGGAAAGGAGTCCAGGTTAACAACTTGCCATCAGGTAGCAGGCTGGTTGCCCGCCTGTGGGAAGTCACACTCTGTGGTTGGTCGATTGCCCACACCACAGCAGGGGTCAGCCACGTGACCACTGGAGAGGGAGTCCAAGACCCATGTCCTTTTTGTACCAGCCAAGCAGGCGAGGTGAACAGGGATGTGATAGGTTACTCAAGCAGTTTTTAAACATTCAGTGGGAACATTTAGCTTTTAAATTCTCTAGAGAAATGGCATTTTATTTTGGTTGATGGTCTCGGTGAGGCCAGTGGGAAGAGGAGCATTGCCAGGGGTTTCCATCCAGCCTTTTCTACTAGATTAGTGTTTAATTTATTGACCATAAAAAAAAAACAAGGAAATTCTCTCAGTAACTGAGTCTATTAATGTGTCTATTATCTTTACTGTATTTTCAGGGACTGGAGCAACACCACAGGGAGAACCCCCAGTCCTTCTTGCTCCACTGTGGGAAGGACACAGGTCACGGTTCCATCTATCACCTGATCTTCACTGTGCGACTTTGGCCAGGAGCCACAGCAACCATCTATGTCTCCAGGGGCATAGATGGAGAGCTGGAGTCAGAGTCAGATCAGAGCTACTCTAGTTTGAGGAGAGTTTAATAAAGAGACTCCTTACAAATGTGTGGGCAGAGCACAGGGGGTTGCAGTGCAGTGCTCTGGAACATCCTGGTATGTCCTTGTTCTCACTGCATCAGTATACTGGTTAATGTCGATAGACTCCTTTGGGACATCAGGGGGAGATTTGTGATAGAATCCTGAATCTACATTGCAGGGGCCGCTTCCAAAGAACCCAGCACTTCCCCTGGACCTTTGGATTCCTTCCTCTGGTGGCTGTCAATCTTGGGTGTCAATCAAAAAGCACCGGTGCTTGGTGCCACCCCCAGAAATTCCGATTTGATTGATCTGGAAGGTGACCTTGGCTTTGTGAATTCTGAAGGCTCCCCAAGGGCCTCAGATGTTACTGGAGTTTGAAAGCCACTGCTCTAGAATAGTAGCGGAGAGTAGTCACAGAGTAGCCACAGAGTAGCCTTCTGTATTTTTGTTTTTAGCAAGTTCTCCAGGTGTTCCTGATAGGATCAGAGAATCTCTGCCAGAACACGCCAGGGTAGTTGCAGGATTTGCACTTCACAAACGGTAAACCACTGTTGAGTTTCAGCTTCAGTCAACCAACCCAGCAGATGATCAAGATGAGCCCAGGAGCTTGATGCAGCACATTAAATACAAAGCCTGCAGTGAGTGCAGAGATTCTACTGACAATGACCTGCTCAAACCTCATGCCTGATCCTCCTGCAGTCTACTCTCTCACACGCTCCCCAGGCCCATACTGATAGCATTTGGCATGATATATACATTTTCTGATAGATATTCTTTTCCAGGGAAGCCCTCGTGCTTCTTTGTCCTGGCTGTACTGGAATCTAACTTTATGGGTCTGTAGGCATGGAGGAGAGGGTGTGTTCTCAGGAAAACTGGCATCAGCTTGTGGCCGTAATGGTTTGGGTAAAGTCATTTCTAAGGTTTTATGCAAAGGAAGACTGGCTTCTTCTCATGGGGAAGTTAAGGAGCTCTCTGAAAGATATGGGAGTTCTACATCCTGAGCCTGTCTTCTGGGTCCATTGTCTCAGAGCCCATGCCTCAGTAGCAGGAATGCTAACATTGACGTGCGAAGCCTGTGAGAGCTAAGTGTTCTTCTGCAGTCCTGTGATCAGACGCCTGGCTTGGTCTTTCATCCTACCTGCCCTGCTGACTCCAGGAGACAGGGATCTCTTTCTGATTTGTTGCAGAGACTCCTGATTTCTACTCATGTTCTTAATTTGATATTCACTGCTTTCTAGTCCACCCTAGGGCAGAATTTCTCAACTTCATCACTGTGGACATTCTGGGTTGGATAACTGTGTGGTTGTACATTGTAGGATGTTTAACTGTGTCCCTGGTACCTATCCAATAGATGCCAATAGTAACCTTCCAGCCCCAAGTCATCAAAAATGACTTCAGACATTGCCAAGAGTCTCCTAGAGGGCCAAATTGCCACCAATTGAGAACCCACTGCTCTAAAGCTATCAGAAAATCCACCTAATGCCACAATCTTGTAATCCATATTCTCACCATAGGGACTAATTGCTACAGCAATTCGACTTTCTAACAATTTGCCCTCTACTCGCCCTTTATTCTCTTCCACTTTAATTTGAATAATCATGATCTCCCACACGCGGTTGGTTACTCATGTCCCCCTTCCCTGTGGTAAAGAGAGTAACTCCGTCCTAGGATCCCATGTTGAGGGGCTGTTTCCTGGAGCTATTTCGAGTACCAATTTCTGTATCCGTTAACATCCCAGCAGGAAACAGATGTTACACTCAATTTGAGCAATTTGACAACAGTTTAATCAAGGCACTATTTACATAGATGTGGGCAGAATGTAGGGAAACCAAAGGGGAGCATACAGCACCCCTGATTTAGTAGTGGGGGAAGGCTCCATTCCCAGCTCTAGGACTGGATAAGACAGAAGAGAAAGGAAGGGAGGTGTCCCCAGAACCTCAGAACCAATCTGGAGACGGAGAGAGCTTTGTGTGGTGTCTGGGGCCCTTGCCAGCAACGCTCCTGCAGAGAGGGCTGGAGCCTGGAAAACTAACCCCTCATCCTTTCTGCTCCTTCTCCTTTCTGTTGGTTGTCCTTATTAGCAGCTCAACTGCAAGATGGGGCAAGGAACCCCCTTTCCCAAGGTGTGATTCATCAACCTTTAGGGACTGATCAATGATGAAAGGTGAAGACCAGATTTAGAGGAGTAAAAGCAAGACATGCAGCCCAGAAGCTGTGTTTCTGGTACTGGAAAGGAGGAACACATTGGGGTGAAGAAAAAAATTCAGACACAGAGCACTGCTTGAAAAGTTTGTGAGCAGCAAGAGAGATTGTTAAAATGAGGAGAAGGGAGACAGTTTGAAAAACGGGAGAAAAAAATTCTCCAAAATAAAGGGCATGTGTGCGTGTGTGTGTGTGCATGTGCGTGTGTGCATGTGCATGTGCCTGTTTGTGTGTGTGTATATTTCTCCTTTTTTCCTCATATTCTCGACGCCGTTAGTGTGAAGATTCCCATTTTGTTTGGTTAAGGTAAAAATTAAAGTACTACATTTTCCCTTAGCACTAAAATCCAGTTGCTCACAAACGTAGAGATTCTGCCTCGGAAAGAGTCCTTGCTTCCATTCCCTTCACGTCTCCTCAGCCACTGGCTTTGTTCTTTCTTCTAGACCAAGCTTGTCCCACCTGCCTTATTTTGTTGTTGTTATTGTTCTGTTTTGTTTTGTTTTAGGCTTTTAGCAGTCTGAAGGCATGATTTTTAGTTTCTGTCTCTAGTGATAAGCAGAAAAGAAGGATGAGGAAGGGGCTTTACTGGCCCAACCAGAAACAGAAACTAAGAACCCATGGCTGTATTCTCTTCCTTGGACAACTGTGTTCTAGATGATTCCAAAGGCCTGACATTTTGTGTTTCAGCTTTGTTTTTTCCAGCTTATCCTCTTCACTACCCTCAGTTATGATTCTAAAACAAAATCTGATAATGCAAATTAGTTGATTAAATTAATTGACCGTAGCTTAAAAAGAACTTGCCTTCTATTTGGCCATCCTTGTTTTCTGAAATTCTACCCACATATCTCCGGGGTACATTACACAGATCACTGCCTCCCGAGTCCTTTTCATTCCACACCTTCTCCTGCGTGCTGTTCACTCTACTGAGAATGAAGCCCTCCACATGGCCTGCCATGCTTCTTAGGGAAACATTAATAGCTTACTTTCAGAAGTCACCTCCACTATCAATATTCCATGAAAGCTTAACCAAAGCATTTGGGCAGATTTAGTGCTAGGACATAAAATTTTTATACACACAAAGAATATTTAACACTTAAAAAAATGTTATTGTGGTAAGAACACTTAATGTAACATCCACCCTCTTAGTAAATGCCTAAGTGTCCAAGGGTACCCTTAAGTAAGTAAAGTGAACAATGTTAAGTAAACATTGTTGTTTGCCATTGGTCAATGCTGTTAACATAAACAAGAACAGCAAATTACAACAATGTGTTGTCTTTTGCCTATTAAATGGTCATGGCAGATGTCTCGTGCTGGTAGGGATTGGATTGGATGACTACTCCCACAAATTATCAGTTAGATGTTAAATCAATAAAACATTTTCTGGAAGGGAAAACAGAAGACTTACCAATCCAAGTTATTAACCCAATAGATTTGGCTTTAAAACCCAATAATTTATTAATAATTAATTTATAAGACCCAATAATGAGACATGTGACTGTTGCTCCTGACATCAATATCGTTTCTACTGCAGTCTCATGCTTGTCAGCAGTTGTTTCAGAGAGGCACTGGACTAAGCTCTTTCCTATTACACTGTTCAAGCCTCATCACGATCCTAGATGAAGAATTCTAATATCCCCATTTTACAGATGAGGAAACTGAACCTCTGAGAGGTGAGTTACATGCAAAAAGCTATTCAACTAGTAAATGGCATATCTTGGAGACACACCCAGGTCTCTCTGCCTGCAAAGTCTATGCCTGTAGCCGTGACACAGAACCACAAAGAACCATCATGAAATTCATTGCAGCTTAATTATTCTTTCAAACTATTCTAAGAACTATGAATATAAGTGAAGTGGTGTCATTGCCTGGGGCAAATACCTGAGATTCGTTATCTCATGCCAAGAAGATTTAGGACACAGACACACAAGATGAGTTTAGGAGCAGAGGTTTAATAGGCAAAAGAGAGAAAGGAGAACAGCTTTCTCCCTTACAAGAGAGAGAGGCTTGTGAAAGAAAAATCCAGCCTGTGGCAGACTGCACTAGATTTTATAGTCAGGCTTGAGGAGGCGGTGTCTGATTTAAGTACGGCCCACAGATTGGTTTGATCAGGCGTGATACTTACGTAGTACATAGGGAAGGCTGGTTGCCCCACCCTAATCTTATTATGTAAATGCAGTCTTTGCCTGGATGGTACCGTATGGTCTTCTCCTTACTGTACACATGGTTTGGCAAAGAGAAGGGAAGATGGAGCCACCCTTTTAAACATGCCTAGTCCCAGGTAGGCTTTTCCTATTGGCACAGCTGTGAGCATTCACCCATAGAAGCTTCCAGCTTTCTCGCCTATGTCTGCAGCTTGATTTTATAGGCTGCTCTTTGTTAAAAAAGAAAATGGTCTTGGGGCTGCTTTTCATTCAAACAAAAACCTTACCAAGGACTCCCATACCCTCACTATCTGCCCTAAGTAATTTCTTCCTAACTCCTACATCAAAAGAGCATTTTTTAAAATCATACTACTATGACATTATGAAACATGCAGCCAGTACAATAGGGTTTTAGAAAATATTTCAATAATATAAAAATATTATATAGATTTGAATAAAAATAATATTATAAAGTATATACCACATAATTTAAATATATGTCCATATAAGTTTACTATATTTTTTTCTGGATTGTGACATTGTAGAGGATTTTTCTTTCTCATTTATGTTTTTCTATATTTTCCAAAATATCAATTCAGATCATGTGTTATTTTCAAAATAAGACTGAAACTCATTAAAAAATAAACCCACGTTGGAAACCAACAGCAGGCCTTAGGGAAATAGGTATGACATGAAAGAAATCTGAGAACTGGGGCACCCGGCCAGTGGCTCTCACACCTGTGTTGCAGCAGAAACCCCAAGATGGGTAAATGCCGCGTGGATCACTGTGTCCCTGCCACGGGAATTTTGGTCCTGTAGATAGGGGAATAACGCTGAGAATTTACATTTTTCACAAGTTTTCAGGTGAATTGAACTACTATTTGAGAATCATTGATTTGGGGAAAATTGTTACCAGATTCTTTCTGGGCAACAGAACTTATGACACATTTCATAACTGCCTTCCTGAGACATTCTTTCTTCCCTCTCACTGCAGATCTCATGGCTTCTAATTTCTTGGCCTATTTTCTACTTTTCTCCAATAAAGTATAGTCTCTATAACTTCCTGAGAAGGAAGAGTTAGGAGATCTTTTTCTTCTTCCTTTAAAATTTTTTTTTGAAATGTTCAACTTTGAATTCATTGCCGCATTGATTTTTGGTGTCAGAAATGCTCTGAAAAGTCAAATGTTCTGCTGATCTCTAGGCCTTTGCAAGGCTTTCTTGACCTGATTTTCTTTCTTGGAAGCTTTAGGCTTCGTTCTTTATCCTTGATGTTCAAAAATTCACAATGATGATTTTTCATGTGGCTCTGTTTTTGTTTACTTTTCAATCTGGTCAGGTTCTGTGAATAACTCTTGAGATTTTTATGACAATTACATTGAATTTATAGAGTAATCTGGGAAGCACTGTCATCTTTATGATATTTAGTTTTTCTATGAACACATTGTAAATCTCTCATTTTTAAGCTCTTTTGTAATCACATATTTTATAATTTTCTTTTGAATGGCTTGTATTCCTAGGTGTTCTTTTTATTCTAACAACTCATGATTCATACCCTCTTGGTTATGCCAATATTTTCATAGAAAATGTTTTTAATACCCTGGAACTTTTCATTTCCTTGAGTTTTCCACTTCCAGTAATCTTGCTCACAATCAACGGTCATTCATTTTTACCTTTAATGTTGTTATCACCAATAATGACAACCCCTCCACCACCTCAATTTTAAGGATTATACTCTCTAACCACCACGTTCCATCACCTCTGCTTCCTTTTCCTACAATCCAACTTCATTCCTCCACGGAACCATCCAATTAGTTGGTCCACAGCCTTGCCACTGTCTCTCAAACCCCACACATGCTATGCTTCCTTTTCTTCGGAGCTGAAGTAGTCCCTTTGTCAGTCACTGTTGTCACTTTCACATACTTCCCTTTTATTCCTGGCAAAACGTCCCACGTAGTTAATTTCCGTTCCCCATGCGCTTTATGCCTGGAAATGAGACTAGATGAAAACATACAGTGATACTGGTGGGTCTCACATTACATTCACAATCAGTGTACTTCACAGAGTTTTGGTAACAGTAATCCCATATTTCCTTAATCTTTTTAATCTCCATTCTTCCAGAAGTCTCCTTTAGCCCTTTCCTCTCTATTTCTATAAGAAAATCTAAACGTGAAAATGTTCATAGCTCCCACACCAATATACCTGCATCTCACTCACTCACTCACTCACTCATTGTATGTGTAGGCATATGCTTTTTTCCTGCTTTGCCTTCCATTACATTTACATCTTTCTGCTCCTAAAGCTGATTCTTC
Organism: Cacajao melanocephalus; assembly: GCA_963573385.1. NCBI lineage: Eukaryota > Metazoa > Chordata > Mammalia > Primates > Pitheciidae > Cacajao > Cacajao melanocephalus. Next base: position 144,668 of record CAUYLG010017652.1, on the reverse strand, counting down.
TATTTCTGTACTCATGTCTATTCCCTATTTCTGACTCAGGCATATGTTTGAATCATCCTTCATTTGTATTATTACATTTTTTTCTCTGTCAGACCATTTCATCAACATACATGTAAGCCTAAAAATAAACTAAAAAAACCTTCCTTGACTCTTATGTTCCCCTCCAGCAATGCCTCCCGCAACTGCTCAGTTTTTGGAAAAATTTCTTGAAAACATTTTCTTTTTTTTTTTTTTTTCAGAATGAGTTTCAATCTCGTTGCCCAGGTTGGATTGCAATGGTGAGATCTCAGCTCACATCAACCACTGCCTCCCAGGTAAAAGTGATTCTCCTGCCTCAGGCTTCCAAGTAGCTGGGATTACAGGCATGCACCACCAAGCCCGGCTAGTTTTTGTATTTTTAGTAGAGACGGGGTTTCTCCTTGTTGGTCAGGATGGTCTCAAACTCCCGACTTCAGCTGATCCACCTGCCTCGGCCTCCCAAAGTGCTGGGATTACAGGCATGAGCCACCGAGCCCAGCCGAAAACGTTTTCTACACTTCCTTTCTTCGTTTTACATTCTCTCATTTCCTCTTGAACCCATGCAACAAGGCTTCACTCCTATCATTCTACAGAAACTTCACTCAAGGTCATCTGTGATCTTTACGTTTTCAACTCCAGTGACTATTATTTCTTTGTCCTCATTTTTCTCCATGTGACAGCAGCAGTTAAACAACTTGCTCTTCTGTTCTCGCTTTAAAAAGTTTCTTCACTTGGCTTCTGGGAATGGTTGAAATTAATTCTTCATCTCAAGGTATTTCTGCAAATGTAAAACCTCTCAGAGGAAAATTCTTCAGAAGTCAAGAACCTCTAGAGAATTATTAAAGAGGGGCCGTTTTCATAAATAGAAATTATCTTTATTCATGTAAATGGAGGAGGTGAGTAAGCATCAGTTATTTTTCATTTAAAACTCCTTTTCTCCCATTTGCCTTTTTATCTGAGGAATTAGAATTTCGTCGTCAGCAAAGTTTCAGCTTGTTTTATAAACGCGATTTAATTTTGTTGTTTCGTTTAATAAGAAATTAAAGTGCACAACGGGATGCCCATAGGGGTTTCCAGATGCATTGTTGAGAAGGATGTGTCCTTCATGTGTGCATGGCTTTGGGTGGGCACGTGGTCTCCTGATGGCAGTCACCTATCCCTGCTGTTAACTTACCTAACTCCTATTAAAGATTTATGGTAGTTTACAAAGCAAAGTAGATAATAAATGTTAAAAGTGGAAGCATCAGAAAGTGGACTAAAGATGGAGACAAAAAATGGTGCCAGAAATAAGACAGAGTTGAAAGAACTGGGTCAGCCAGAAGCTTTCCAGCAGAGAAAGCAGAAAGGAAAACCTTTTAGTTATATAAATCATTGTCCGCAAGATGAAAATAAACTGAATTTTCAGAAGACATACAGCTAATTTCTTATGAGCACCAAAGAGGACTTCCTCTCAGAGATAATCACTGCATGCGGTACATAAAATCATCCTTGACAGCATCATTTACATAAGTTCCATTAATGTGTTCACAGCTTCTTTATTTTTCATGTGACACTCATTAGCTGTATGGACTACCATGCTAAAGTGAACTAGAATGAGAGTAAGAATTCTCATGGCCAGTGTGACAAGGCCTAGCTACCTAGATCTCCGATTTCTTTTGACTTACAGATGAGGAAGCATCTTCAGGCAGGGAAAGATAGCAATCCTTTCCCTGAAGCGTGGATTAGCTCAACAGAATTTTAATAAATTCTGAGTAGCAATGAACTCAGGGCTGTGCGCCCCAGATGAGTAGTTTGTGTGCACTGAATCTGCTTCCTAATGGGGACCAAGTAATTACTTGACATAACAAGTAATCTCTTGAGGTAGCGTCGATATTCTCCTTTGAAAGCTTGAGATTACCAAGGCATCTGTCCAAATGGAGATGTACCTTCCTCCATTTCAATGACACTCTCTCTTACAGGTGGACAAAGCAGTCAAGAAAACCAGAGTGACATCAAAAAGCTGGTTTACTGAATAAGAGCAGAAAATTATAGTCATGTTAGGACAAAGGGTATGAGGCCAGGAGCTTATCACCCGCTGATGTCAACGTAGAATGCTCAGTATGTAGACAAAGTAAATGCCAACTAGACAAGTGGACATTCTAGATGGTTCCAAATTAAAATTGGTTCCTTTTTGGTTCATGAGTTTAAAAATGCTTTACTGCTTTCATCATCTCATGTTCCCCTTCTATTTTCAGATACGTGTGAAGTGGTTGTTGCTGATGTGTATTTGTAATACTGGAGTCTTCTCTATTGTGTTCAATTAAACAAATCACCAGTGCATAACAAACAGCCTACAATCACATAAAATTACTCCTGCCTTGTTAAAATCTCATTTGTTATAGGAACTCTTAAAAACTTAAGGTGCCTCCGAGGAAAAATTATTACTACCCATACTGCAACAGGAAATAATGCTCCTTATAAATCAATACCAGCAGGGATGTTCTTATTAAAAAGAGATGCAGGTCAATTGCTAATTTCCAGCTGACAGCGTAATTTAGTAAGGCATACTGTGCCCTTATGGTGACTAGTGATCATTTTCAACAAGAGCAGGAGTTATTTTTGTCAAGGTCTGCTAGAAGCAATTTGCAATAAACTAAAATGGAATCAAAATTTCAGATAGCAACTTCTTTAGATATTAACTTTATCATAGACTTTAAACAGAATGGTAGGAGAATTGGTGACAGGTGATTATCTTGGCTGGGCCGAGTTTGGTTGAAGAAGTGCTTCGCCAAATGAAGCTGGGACTCCTGAATCCAGAGGCCTCAGGAAGGAGGCTGGAGGGGTGGCATGCAGCTGAGCCTCTGATCTCAGGTGTGAGGACAGTCACACGATAACAAGCTGCATCTGTGCTCTGGATCAGGGCTTCCTGAACGACCTCTTCTGGGAGGTCTTGCTGAAATGCAGGTTTTGATTCAGGCATGTGGGAGGGGGCTGAGATTCTGCATTTCTAACAAACTTACTCCTGATGAAGGCTCTGCTAATCTCAGAAACTCATGGGGTAGAAAAACTCTAGTCTATTCATTTTCATCCAGGGGAGCTGTATGCACCCACTACCCACAGGAACTACCTTTCTATAAGAGAACATAGGAAGGCATGGTGTTGCTTATTTCCATTTCCCGTTACTTTATTTCCTAAATAAGAATAGTAGTTAACATCTTTTGAATACTTACTATATAGCAAGTACTGTTCTAAGAAAGAATCAGCCTAGTCAACCTAGTGAGACTCTGTCTCTACAAAGAAACTGAAAAAACTTAGCCGTGCACGGATCAGCGTGCCTGTAGACCCAGCTACTCCAGAGGCTGAGGTGGGAGGATGGCTTGAGCCTGGGAGATTGAGGCTGCAGTGAGCCATGATCACAACACTGTACTCCAGCCTGGGCAGCACAGTAAGACCCTGTATCAAAACACACAAGAAAAAAGAACCTTACACCAACATTACATCTTATGAAAATATTTTATTTAATCTTCCCAACAACCCTATGATGCAGATTCTATTATAAGCCCTAGTATATGGAGGAAGAAATTGAGACAAGGGGTTAAGATCTGAACTGATCCCCAAATGTGGCTGCCTGAGCTGTGCTGCTTGCACTAGTTGCTGTTCACACGGCCTGAGCGACAGGTAGTTTAAACCCACACTCACTGCGTCATCTGAATGTGTTGGGCACAGTTTACTTCCTTTCAGGTTCTAGTGTCTGGTCTACTTATTTGAATAGTATTAATGATTTTACCTTTTTGCACTATCTGATTTACAAGCATTTTAAATTATTTAATTAAAATAGTTTACCATTATTTCCTTGATACTTCAAAACAATGTATAAATACAACTAAAGAAATAAAAAAGCCTTAAATAGAAAGAATGGACTAGGCCACCTAAATTAAGTCAACTTGGAAATAATACATCACTGAGCCAACATGCTTACTTTAACAAGAATAAAACCCACTTGGATTTGGCTACACAGTTGTACAGATGGTGGCATTCATACTGTTTATGTTTATCCTATTACTCATGTTTGTGTTGATGGATGGTCATTTTTTTTAAAGATAAAGTACAATAGAAAAGTTTTTATAATAAAAATTATTAAGTTGTACAGGACTGTAAATATCCTTGAATCCTATAGCTTAATACAACAATCAATAGTGTTTCTGTGTATAGCCTTTTAGCATTAATTACATGTGTGTGTATACTGTGTTCATACTGTACATGTATGTTGTATAATGCATGTGTGTGTGTATGTGTATACTGGATATGTGTGTGTATACTGTATGTATGTGTGTATACTGTATGTATATGTAGTACACTATGTGTGTATAAGTGTATACCAAATATGTGTGTATATACTGTACGTATATGTGGTATACTGCATGTTGTGCATATGTGTATACTGCATGTGTGTATATTGTATATGTGTATATACTGCATGCATATGTTGTATACTGTGTGTATATGTGTATACTGTATATGTGTGTATAATGTATGTATATGTTGTATAATGTATGTGCATATATGTATATACTGTATGCATGTGTATACTGTGTGTATAGTGTATGTATTATATGTTGTTCACTGTATGTGTGTGTATGTGTATATTGTATGTGTGTGTATACTGTATGTTGTATACTGTATGCATGTGTATATGTGTATACTGTACATGTGTGTATACTGTATGTATATATTATATACTGCATGTATATGTGTATAGTGTGTATGTATATACTGTGTATGCTGTATGTATATGTTCATTGTATGTGTTTATATGTGTATAATGTATATGTGTGTGATACTATATGTGTATGTTGTATACTGTATGTATGTGTATACTGTACATGTGTGTATACTGTGTACATACAATATGTATACATTGTATATGTTATATACTGTATGTGTGTATATGTATATACTGTATGTGTGTATACTGTATATGTGAATAGTGTGTCTACTGTTTTATATACTGTATGTGTGTATGTGTGTATACTGTGTATATGCTGTATGCATATGTTGTATACTGTGTGTGTATATATGTGTATACTGTGTGTGTGTATACTGTATGTGTATGTATACATTGTATACTAAATGTGTGTGTATGTGTATACTGCATGTGTGCATACTGTATGCATATGTTGTTGCTGTTGTTACTGTAGTACAGTCATTATAAGTAAGTAATCTGAAACCAGAGAGTGACGTATTTTAAATTCTGATTCTACCATACTGTTTTGGTGACATTGAGTCACTGAGATTCTACTATACTCTCTTGGTGACATTGAGTCACAGGTTCACATTACTTAACCTCTTTGAATCTAAGTTTCTTCCTGCAAGAGAGAAAACTACAGTGTCTATTTCACATGTTTATGAAAATAAAATAACTTCATGTGTGTAAATATCAGAAATGTGGTTGACACATTGTGAGTACTTGATAATATTCGTTATTATCAGATTTTGTGTAACATTTCATGTTTGATATTTTTGAAAACATTTTATAGTGTTGTAAACACATGTCCTTTTACCCACCCCCATAATGCTTTGATTATAGCACCTTTGAATTGATATATGGATTATTTTTTCTTTGTTTGGATCCATTTGTCTTGGAATAAACTATGAAAAGTGGTTACAAATAATTTAGGGCTTTATATATTACTACATTTATTTAAAACAGTAGTAGCACCCATATCTGATTGGTTTTGTGATCAACACAAACCCTCTTTATTAAATCCCACTGTCTTAAGTTCATTTGTTTTTCAATGTATTAGGCATGACTTTTCACTTTTTGGAGAATAAGAACTAAAGAGAGGGCTGTATCAAGACCTATTACCCGCTTTCAGGGTAGGAGTATTGGTCTCAGCCCTCTGACATCCACCCTGGTCCTTTGTTTCATTCCCAATTTGTAGCTGCTGAACAAGCAAAGTCTCAAAGTAAGTGTCTAGGGATTCACCTAGTTCTGCTGGACTAAAATCGGATAGTTCTTCAGTGTTACCTGGCTTGTTTATTGATGTTGAAGAGATGGTGGCATCAGTGAAAAACCCCTGATTCCCAAATTGCTTGGACATCGGACTTCCTATCCTCCCTGACCTCAACCTCTGATTGGGAGGGTACGTTTCTCTGCTGCCCCACAGCAGCTACAGCTCAGCCGAGGATGGCCGCTCCTTCCCCCGGGGAAGAGCCACGGTAGAGCGGCAGCCAGGTGGGATGGAGCCTCCTCCAAAATTTGGAGTGTGGTGGAGTCCCAGGGACAATTCTCAATCCAGCTTCCATGATGTTGTAATTAATATAAAACTCTTGCAAATTCTAGCAATGCACTTACTGTCAATCTTAGCTTTAAAAAATGGAATGAATTTTCATCAGTCTTCCTAGGCCTTATTTCAGAATTTTCTAATGAGACTTCAGTTTAATCGAAGCACAACTGGCAGTCTTACTCAAAACCCAAAGGCACTGTACTTTGAGGAAGAACGTTTCTAAGAATTCTTAAACACCCTGAATCTTTTGCAAGTTTGCTACTTCTGATGTCTTGAAGGCTATTTTAATTGGTAGGTGGGAGGACATGAGTCACCATCTGTTTCACACAAACCTTGGTTTCATCCCTACTAGGGACTGTGCCATCATTTTGTTTAACATTGTTGTTTTGTAGTTTGTAAAAACATTAAGCCCAAACAGCTTTCATTATTTGCCATGGCAACACAGTAAGAGGTTGAATCTGGTATTTTTAATGCCAGTGCTCATGAGCTGTCTTTCATGTGCAGATAATAAAATGACACTTCTAATTTTTTATGAGCACTTCAGAAACTTCTTCACATACATTATCTTATTTGCTTCTTGCAGCTGCCATATGAGATAGGCAGAGCAGAACTCATAATTCCCCCTGACAGATGAGGAAATTGGGGTTCAGGGAAGTTAAGTGGCTCATCACGGCCATGCCACTTCTCTGGTGAAAGGCATCATTTTTATGGAAAGGAGTGTGGAGTAGGGGGAAGACACCGGCTTACAAAACAGTATCTTCGAATCCTGTCTCTTCCTGTCTTCTGTAACTGACTTGGCCAGGTCTTTTAAATTCCCTGAAATCTGTGTTTGTAAATGAGACACTTAAAATGAAACATACCCAATTACAGAAACATCTTAACCGCACACCCCTAAAGCAGTTGGAAGCTTCTGATAATGAATGTGATGAACCCGGAGTGGGTAAGTCAGGCAGGGTGGACCAGGCCAACCAAGAGGACAGATGGCAAGGCAGGGAGGGGTGAAATGCTGCTGATGACATGGAAAGGTAGTTTTCGTGACGATTACAGGCACGTCCCACACAGGTTTCAGTCATTGACGGCCCGCAAATAGGACGGTGGTCCCTGATGATTATAATGCAGCTGAAAAATCTCTATGTCCTAGCCGTTTAGCCTTCCCAGTGTTGCAGCACATGTATCCTCAGGCATTTGTGGTGACGCTGGTGTAAACAAACCGCTGTGCTGCCCGCCGGTTGCAGGAAAGTATAGCAATACGATGATGTACAGTACCTAATACTTGATCGTGATAAACGATTATGTTACTGGTTTATATATTTACTATACTATACTTTTTATTGTTACTGTCGATTTTATTTTTTTTGAGATGGAGTTTCACTTTGTCGCCCAGGCTGGAGTGCAGTGGCGCGATCTCTGCTCACTGTGACCTCTGCTTCCTACGTTCAAGCAGTTCTCCCGCCTCAGCCTCCCAAGTAGCTGGGATTACAGGCATGTGCCCACACCCAGCTAATTTTTGTATTTTTAGCAGAGACAGGGTTTCATCATGTTGGCCAGGCTGGTCTCTAACTCCTCACCTTAGGTGATCCACCCGCCTGGGCCTCCCAAGGTGCTGGGATTACAGGCGTGGGCCACCGCAGCTGGGTATTGTTATTTTAGAATAGAGTGTACTTCTACTTATTAAAAAAAGTTAGCTGTAAAACAGCCTCAGGCAGGTCTTCCAGGAGGTATCTCTAGAAGAAAGCATTGTTATCATAGGAAATGACAGCCCTCTGGGTGTTATTGCCCCTGAAGACCCTCCAGTGGGACAAGATATGGCAGATACTATGGGAAAAGGTTATAATGTCTAAAACATGAAGGTGGAAGACAGTGATATTAATGATCTCGACCCTGTGTAGGCCTAGGTTAATGCGTGTGTTTGTAAGACATTAAAATTTAAGAAGTAAAAATTTAAAAAAATTTAAATAGAAAAAGGTTATAGAATAAGGATATAAAGAAAATGTTATGTAATATATGTATACGTATCTATAAAACCTATATAATGTGTATTCTAAGGTGTTATTACAAAAGGGTTAAAATGTTGTTTGTAATGAAAAAATAAACTAATTACTGAAAAAATATTTCTTTATAAATTGAACGTAGCCTAATTACACAGTGTGCATAAAGTCTATAGCAGTGCAAAGTCATGTCCAAGGCCTTTCCATTCGTTCCTCACTCACTCATTGAGTTGCCCACAGCAACTTCCAGGCCTTCAAGTGGTAAGTGCCCTACGCTGTTGTACCATGTTTTATTTTTTATACTATATTTTTATTGTACCTTTTCTATGTTTAGATATGTTTATATACAAAAATACCTACGATTGTGTTACAACTGCCTACAGTATTCAGGACAGTCGCATGCTGTTCAGGTTTGTCGCCTAGGAGCAATGGGCCATACCATATAACCTAGGTGTATAGCGGGTTGTACCAGCTAGGATTGAGTTAAGTACATTCTATGATGTTCATACAGTGATGAAATGGCCCGAGGATGCATTTCTCAGAATATATCTCCATTTAAGCGAGGCATGACTGTATTTGTCATTCTTTCCTCTGCTGAAACACTTACCTGCATACATAACTGATGAAAGACCTACCACGTTTTTTTGTGTTGAAGAATACGGAGATCTTATTGTTTTGGACGTTACAGCCTTTTTCCATAGAATCTGTCACTTCTTTAAAAGAATTGGATAAATAGTTTTTGTTCTTTTGTGTGTGTGAAGAGACACTTTAAAAATAGCTGAGATGCATCATCCCGAGGCTTGAATGATGTATCTCTGGGTTGTGTCACTAATGACAGCTTTGGGGTGTGGTGAGTAGTTTTTTTGATGAATCAGAGAGTATCTTGGAAGAATCAGTATGGGATGGGGCCAAGACCATAGGGTGAGTCCAGGCGGTGGAGGCTTCTAATGACCTATTTACATAATTTAGGTTACAAAGGGGAGCTATTGAAAAGTGTTGAGCAAAATTACACTATGCATTCATTGGATGGGGTTCATTGGTTCTAACTGGATTTAACAAGCTAAGTGACTAAAATTTGAAACTATTTACATTATGTGGTTTGCATATTATTATAATTGTGGACATATTTCTTAATTTGTTAGATGTTTATAATAAATATGTAGATATTATAAAGAATATATAGTCTAATGCCCTGTGGCAATAGTTCATGAAACCATTCAATATGTACGTTCTCTACTGTATAGTTTGGGAAAACAATACAGGACTTATGATGAATTAGAGTGCGTCAGCATTCATTTCAGATTCTAATTTTGCCGAGTTTAATGGTCACATCAGTAACTTCACCTCTTCTAGTTTTCCTATCAATACATTAGTATTTTGATTTTAGAGATTTTCGATGGAATTCTTCCCTATAATGCTTTACGATTGGTCTCCTGGGGCCGTCTTTATTGCTGTCTAGTGCCAAGTTTTTTGCAGTTTTATCTTTTCTTTTCCAATGCCCATAGCCACTCTTCTCAAATTTATGAGTGTCTCTTTTCTACCTTCTCCCTCCCTGAAAGAGCATAAAAAATAAAAGAGAAAGAAGCAAGGTGATCGAATTAATATGTAACAAAAAGAGGCATCATTGTCATCTAAAAGCATAGTCATGTTTCTACAGATAGGTATAATTTTAGAAGCTTGTAAAATCATTTTCATTCACTACCTGAAACCACGGACAATAAAATGCAAAGTTCCACCACAATAAACATCTAAAATGATGTGACAGTGCTGCTCATTCCAACTATGCTGTTGCTATAATAAAGGGAACAGGTATGTGTAAATGCTGAGAATATGAGAATGTGTGCTGTTGCTGCCAATTTAAAAATGAAGTGAGGCTCTTATGAAACATTTGATGCACTCGTGTCTAGGAACATTAAAATATTTTAGGCATGTCAGCCATATCCATAACTGTCACTGAAGCAAACACATTCATAAAACAGATTCTTTAAGAAAAATCTGCATGAGGTTCAGGGGAAAATGAGCTTAGATTCAAGGCAACCAGTGGTGCATCGAACAGGTTTTGAATTCTCAGAAATTTGAAATATAAGTCAGACATAAAAAGGTTTGACTATCTTTCTGATTCCTGAAATTCTGTGGGATGCCCAAAGGCTGGTGATGTATGCAGAGTAAGAACACTCAGAATTCTCTCAGGCTAAAGCAATGAATTTAGGCATTTTTCACATGCAGCTCAATCCAGAAATTTTCATTCTTTCCTTTATATTTATTTTCTTTTGCCTCCATCCTCCCTTGTTTCCTCTTTCTTTCTTTATATGCATGCATTGTATTTCTACTCCATTTCAACTCCAAGAGCCTACACTACTGCTACAGATACACTTTAGGGGGACTTATGAAATGTACCACTGGCTTCCACCCATAGATCTGTGATTCACATTTTCAAACCTTTGAATTTGACATGCAGGCAGAATGAAATCTTGTAGCAAAAATACCTAATTTAGCATCATGTAGAAAAAGTGTAAGATGTACTTTAAGGGCTCATTGGTTCCATTATATTTTCTTTGCATAATCAACATAATCATAACATTTTTAGTAGCGTCAGGTTTAGCGTGTATTCTGCAACTTGGTGTGTGAAGAGATAATTATTGTTTGCCTTGATTTTTCATTGAAGATGCTGACTTCATAATTACCTAGTGATATTGGCATTTGACACTAAAGACATAAAAGCAATAGCAAAGTGATTGCTACAAGCCTGTCCGAGTCCTTGACCTCAATCATGCTGAGTGGTTAGAGTGTCTCACATTTTTTTTGAAACACAGTAAAGTGTGTTGACATATTTTACAGCATCAGAGTCACCTTTAAAAAAAAGATTAATAGCTTTTGTTTTTTAGAGCCGTTTTAGGTTTATAGAAAATTGAGCAGATAGTATAGAGCGTTCTAACACATCCTCCCTCTCCTCTACTGTTTTCTCCGGTTATTACCATTGTGCACTAATATACATTTGTAAATACTGATGAACTAATATTGATCTATAATGATTAAAGTCTGTAGTTTACATTAGGGTTCACACTTCATCTTGTGTAGTTCTAAAAAGTGTACAATGCCGTATACTCACTATTACAGTATCATACAGAATAGTTCCACTGCACCAAAACCCCTGTGCTTCCCCTCTTCATAATTCCCCTGTATGCATGAATTCCTGGCAACCACCAATCCTTTTAAGTCTCTATAGTTTTGCTTTTCCAGAATGTCATATAGTTGAGCATCCTTTCGAGACTGACTTATTTCATGAGTAATATGTATTTAAGGTTCTCCCATGTCTTTTTTGTGACTTGATACCACATTTCTTTTAGTTAACAGGCTTTAAAAAAATTCATACATAATATTTTCCATATATGGGGTACATGTGAGTATTTGTTACATGCATAGAATGTGTAATGATCAGGTCAGGATATTTGAGGTGTCCAGCCAGCACCTTGAGTGGTTATCATTTCTGTGCATTGGGAATATTTCAAGTCCTCTCTTCTAGCTACTTTGAAATATGCAAGACATTCCTGCCAACTATAGTGATTCTATTTTGCTATGTAACGTTAGAAGTCATATACTTTATCTAACTGTATGTCGTACACACTAATCAACCTCTCTTCATTCCCCTCCACCCACACACCCTTTCCAACCTCTGGTATCCATTATTCTCTGTATCTCCATGAGATTATCTTTTTTAGTGCCCACATCTGAGAACATGCTATATTTGCCTTTCTAGCTTATTTCACTTAACATAATGACCTCAAGTTCCTTATGTTGCTGCAAATCACATTATTTCCTTCTTTTTATGGCAGAATACTATTCTCTTGTGTATACAGACCACATTTTCTTTGTCCACTTTTCAGTCGATGGACACTAAGGGTTGATTCCTTATCTTTGCAATTTTGAATAGTGCTGCAATACGCATGTGAGTGCAAGTATCCCTTTTATATACTGATTTTTAAGTTCCCAGTAAAACTGAGTGGAAAATCCAGAGATTTTCCACATGCCACTGCTGCCCCACTACCAACATCCCGTACCAAACTGATGAACCTACATTGACACACCATTAGTAGCTAAAGGCCATGCTTTACATTAGGGTTCACACTTGGTGTTGTCCCTTCTGTGGGTATTGACAAACCAGAATGTCATGTGTCTACCATTATAGTGTCCTACACAGTAGTTTTACTACATAAAAATCCCTAGTGTTTCACTTACTCACCCCAGCCTCCCCCCAACTCTTGACAACAACTGATCTTTTTATTGTCTCCACAGTTTTGCTTCTGCCAGCATGTCTTATTTGGTATCAACAGTATATGGCCTTTTTACATTGGTGTCTTTCACTTAGTCATATGCATTTAAGTTTCTTCCATGTCTTTTCATGACTTGATAGCTCAATTCTTTTTAGTGCTGAATAATATTTGATTGTTTGCAAACCACAGTTTATCTATTCACCTACTGAAGGACACCTCGGTTGTTTCCAATTTGGGCAATTATGAATAAAGCTGCTATTAACACCTTTGTGCAGGGTTTTTATGTGGATGAAATTTTCAACTCTTTTGGGTTTCTTGCAAAACTAACATACTTGTCCCATATGATCTAAAGAGAATAATTGTTGGATCATATGGGACAATTACGTTAGTTTTGTAAGAAACTGCGAAATTGCCTTCCCAAGAGGTTGTACCGTTTTGCATTCCTGCCTGCATTGAATGAAAATTCCTGTTGCTCCTCATCTTCACCAGCATTTGGCGGTGTCAGTGTTTTGGGTTGAGATATTCTCACAGTTGTGTAGTGGATGCCACTGTTTTAATTTGGAATTCCCCAGTGGTGTATGATGCTGAACATGCTTTCACAGGTTTTGTTGCCATTGGCGTATTTTCTTCAGTAAGATGACTGTTCAGATGCTTTACCCATTTTTAAAATGAGTAATTTTTAAGAGCTTTTTTTTTTGTATATTTGGGATAGAACTCTTTTATCAGATATGTGTTTTGAAAATATTTTCTCTGCACATGTGGCTTGTTTTTACATTCTCTTCATAGTGTCTTTCACAGAACAGAAGTTTTTAATTTTAATGAAGTTAAAATTAAACATACCAATTTTTTTCTTTCAAGGAGTATGTTTTTTGTATTGTATCTAAAAACAAATTGCCAAATCCAGGGTGATTTTCCCTAAGTTTTCTTCTAAGAGTTTTATACTTATAGTTTCAAAGGTCTTACACTGAGATCCACTTTGACTTATTTTTTGTGAAAGGTGTAAGGTCTAGGTCTAGATTCTTTTTTTATTTTTGACAGGTGAGGGTCTGGCTATCACAGCACCATGGGTAAAAAGACTATACTTGCTCCAAAGAAGTGCCTTTACTCTTTTGTCAGAGGTCAATTGGCTATAAACGTGTGGCTCTATTTCTGAGTTCTCTTTTCCACTCCATTGATTGATGTGTCTATTTTGTTAATAGCTTTATAGTGAATCTTGGAGTTGGGTAGTCAGTCCTCCACCCATGCCCTGCTTCAGTGCTGCAGTAGGTTCAGCCATCCCTTTATAATTTGCATTATGCTTCCCCATCGTGGATTTGCCCACCATATCAGAAGAGAAACTGCATGCAGATTATACCATAATGGAAGTCCCGACCCTTCCATGAAGTGATCTTGTCATCAAGAGAAACTGCAGAAGGAAATGTTTATTTTCATCTGCTTTGTGCTGGATGCTGAGCAAGTCATTTTCGGAAACTTGAGCAAAAACAGGTTAAAGTGAGTGTCTCTGAATTGTTCATTCTCAGGCAGGTGCTTGATAGTTTTGCTATATGTGTATATAAGTTCCTGGAGGCAGTTTTTCCCACCAAAAAGCTACCATCACATGTTACAGAAATAAAAATGGCAGACAGTGCTGATATTTAGATAAAGTTTAAATAGATAATTCATGTAAGAGAAAAATGTCTCCACAACAATTTTTAACATTAAGGAATAAAATTAAAAGCCCTGAAAGGTTGTAGAAAAAAACTGGATCAACCTTGAGATAAAATTCAGATTGTCTTCAGACATTTTCTTTATAACACCAAATAGAGATCACACAGGCAATAAATGTCTTCAGAGTATTGAGTGGATGGAAAGAGCACTTCCTGTCTATATCCTCACTACATTTATATTTTCAAATGTATTGGCATAGATTTATATATTCTCTTATAATTTTAATTTCCTCTATCTATATCACTTTTGTATTCCTTTCTTTCTATTTTAAATATTTATTTTTCTTTTGTCTGGTAGCTTTATGTGTCTTTAGCCCATTTTCCAACTAGTTAGTTCTTATTTATAATCTCCTTAATATTAAGATATAATTCACTTATCTGTGTGTTTCCTTTTTTCTAGTTGTTGTCTTTCAATATTTTACTTACAGAAATTTTATGTTTTGACATAGTTTGTTACTTTCCCTTTTAATTGCTTATTTCCAGTGCTTCATGCTTAGAAGCTTTTTTTTTTCCCCTACCAATTTCTAATGTCTTGATTTTCCATGTAATTGTCTAATCCTTTAGAATGTTCATGGGTTTGTAGTGAATGGGGACTATTCAACTGCCTTTTCAATCAAATCATAATTACTGATTGAATACCCCACTTTCCCAGTTCCTGTCCATCTCACCTTTATAATGTATTATTATTTAAATACATTCAAGCACTTTCTGAACCATTTGTTGTGTTTCATTCATCTTCCTGTCAATTTTTGAACCTGTACCACAATCTTTTAATTATTGTACTTTCACTGTCTTGGCGGTTAACTCTCCATTCATTTATCTTTAAAAATCTTCTTTGGCTATTTTCCTTCCTTTCTTCTGGAAGATCAAGTTTAAAGTGATTTGGCAAAATTCCAAAGAAGGAAAAAATCCACAAAAACTATCTAGGATATATTTGGAGATGCATGACTTTGGGAAAGATTGTTATTTTTATACAGACTTATTCTGAAACTGTGCATAATTTTCCAGTAATTAATCTTCCTTTGTGCCCTCCGTATTTTGCTTTGTTTCATTTTCTTCATTTCAGTATGGCATATTTCTTGACACTGCTATTCTTAAGTTTATGTGTGTGTGTTCTCATTGTGAATACATTTCCATGTCCGTTATGTTTTTCTAACTTAGAGGAAAATATTGTTTTGTATATTAATAGTTTATCCTTTATCATACTAGAGTCAATTACTAGCCCTAAAAAGTCAGTTTATCCTGTTGTGCTTTTCAGCAGATAATTATATTACATTCCAATTGTAATGATTATACCCTTTTCAGTTTTTGTTTCTTATGTCTCTTTTGTGCTCGCTAGATTATTAGATCAGTATTAAATATTAAACATTATTAGCAGGGATTCTGGTTGTTCCTAAGCTTAACAGAAGTGTTTGTAGCATTTAAATGTTAAAAATGTGGTTTCTTGTTAGTTTTAAATAGATTTCATTTGTTTTATTGAGAAAGTATCTTTCAATTTCAAGTTTATAAGGTTATTTTAAAAGTATTTTAAATTGTATTATCTTACCTTGTTTCATCTTATCTTACAAGGTTAGATCTTTTATTATCTTACCTTATTTCATCTTATCTTAAATGAATATATTCACAAGGGCTCAATGCCTGGGGCTCCCCTACAGGGGCTGCTTCAGTTGCTGCAACCATTGAGTGACCAACTTGCTGATAGAAACCGACGTTGGGACCCCCACGTGGCAGCATTCCCAGGACGCACTGGTATTCCGTTGGTGATGTTGGATTCTCTCCATCATGGAGGGAGTGGCCCTTTGCTTGGGAACACACAGGCTTTCTGCAGGTGGGGTTTCCTCTCTATGGTCATGCTTTTGTCAGCACTATCGTCCCAACAGTGGCTCTGATTAATGAGCTTACTGGACAGAGGACTCACCGTGCTACACCTAGCCTCCCAGAAGCAGCTAACCTGATGAAACAAATGGCCTGGCCTCGGGAAGATTTAGTTATGCCCTAGTTGGAACCAACATCCAGGAAAAAAGAAGCACTGTCCTAAAAATAGTATATGATTTGAATCAGCATCTGATGCTGGCTTTTCCAAAGCTTGAATACATGGGTCTAGAAATCAAGGACCAAGTGGGAGTGTTTCCTCCACTATTACACAAGATTTCTCACTCACAGATTTTTAAAAATCTTCTTCCTTCATTAAGCTCTGCTAGCTTCAGTTCTCCCAGGAAGCATGCCTCTACCTGGTGAAAGCAATAGTTTCATTGAACTGAAAGTGGAGATTACTCCCTGCCATTTTGAGTTTTCCATGCCGCTGAACATGCTGTAGAGTATCATGACGTGTAACTTATATTCTTGCGTAGTGTTTCATGTTTCATCTCTTCTTATAAGTCTTAAAAGTTTTTCTTCCACTTTTTTCTTGAATTTATCACCCAGATTTTTACTTATGTTGCTATGATTTGTCCAACAACTTTCTCAAATCTGTTCTTTAAAGTTTTCCATTATATAGTTCATTTTTTTTTTCTTTATTACTTCTTCTTATTCTGTGGTTCATTTACATGGTAATTGTTACCTCCTCAGGTTGAGAACACAATTTACACAATTTCTTTCTTGTTTGGAAATAAAATCTTTAAGAGCATCCATTTTTCTCAAATTCAGTTTTATATGTACAAAGCATTGATTACTCTTTGTTTTAGTTTGTTCAGGCTGTGAAAATAAGAACACCATAGCCTGGGTGACTTAACAAACACTGACTTCCCACAGTTCTGCAGGCTGGGAAGTTTGCAGATTTGCTGAGGGTCTGCTTCCGGTTCCTAGGTTCATGGTCGGCCGTCTTCTCACTGTGTCCTCACACGGTCAAAAAGAAAGAGGCAGCTCTCTGGTTCTCTTTTATAAGAGCAATAATCCCATTTAACAGACTCCACCCCATGACCTAATTTATTTCCCAAAGGCTTCAGCTCCAAATACCCTCACTTTAGAATTAGAATTTCAATTCATGAATTGATGGTGCATGAACATTTAGTCCGTCATGGTCTTAGTGTCATTGCTTTCTTTTATTTTTACTGAGGCTGAAGATTTTAATGTATTGGCTATTTTTTTCTTGAGAAATTATGATTTTCTCAAATTTTAAATTACTGAGTTATTTTTCTGTTTATCTAAATAAGATTTTAAAAATTAATATGTGAAAATACTGATTTTTGACAATTATGTATGTTGGTTTTTTTCCCCTTAGTTTTTTATTTTTTGCTGTTGAATCTTTTCCTACTTAAAATTAAGGTGCTGTACTATCATTTACTCTTTTCTCACTTAGATTTTATTTTGCTAGATTTTTTTCAAATTGTCCATCGATTCTTCATTCATAATCCTGTAAACAGTCCTAATATGTTTATTTTCTTTACTGCCCAGTCTTCCTTTTTGTGAACATACCACTTGCTCTTATATTCTACTATTAATGGTCATTTGTGTTCTTCCAAATTGTGGATGAGAAAAATGCTTCTAAGAACAGTTTTGCATGGGAGATAGATGTGGAGTAATGGGCATCGTCTTGTTCCTCATTTCTGATTATACAAGAAAATATATCCCATGTGTTGTAATTAAGAATAATGTTTGCTAAAATTTTTTACAAATACCCTTACCAGGGTAAAGATGGATGTTTTTCTATTCCTATAGTTTTCTAATCATGAATGGATATTGAACTTCATCAAATGCCTTTCCCTCATCTAATGAGATCTATGTATGCTTTTTTCTTTTATGCTGTGAATGGTTGCTGTAGTAGGAACTTTTGTGCCCATATCTGTCTGAGCACTTCGATATGTTCAAGCAAGTCTCCAGCTGCCACCATCTGCAGTTCTCCTGAAGACTGTCCTGGAAGCTGCAGAAGGCTGTTCTCTCTCGGCACAAGGCAGGCTTGAAGTGCCTGGGTATCAACCCGCAACTTTCTTTTTTCCCTACCAGGGCCGGCACCCACAACCAACAACTGACAAGAGCTGGTATTTATATATTTCAGCTTCTCCTTTGGCTGGGGATCACCCTGAGATGTGTATTTCACGCTGTCTGAAACCTCTGCAGGATTAAACTCCTTTAGCTAGCAGTGGTAGCTAGTTTGATAACACATTCTGTTAAATTTTTGTTTAAATCTTATTTTCTCTTCTACTGGTGGTTCCTGAAACTCCTAAATAAACTGATTAAACTCAAATTCTTCTCTTGTGTCTGTTTCTGGGGAAATCCAATCTAAGACTGTTGAGCATTTTATTATTGGTTTTTCCAACTTTGGAGTCCTAGAATAAACCATGTATATTTCATGTGATATGTTATATATTGCTGGGTTTGTTTTGCCATTATTCTGTGGATGATTTTTGCAACTACATCCATGAGTTAGATTAACCTGTAATGGCATTTTCTCTCACACTGTAATTGTCAGACCTTCTAGCGAGGTAATGCTTGCCTTATAAAATGTATTGGAGAGCATTCCTTGTCTTTCTACTGACTGCAATAGTTGGTGAAAGACTGGAATTGTTACTTCCTCGAATGTTTAAAGATATCTCTGGAGCCAACCATGGCTTCATGTATTTTATAAAGTTTTTCCATCCTGTGGAGCGTGTATATAAATACAGATAGGCCTCTAAGGTGCTCCTTCTTCCTCCTGATCTCCAGATCTTATCATAGGACATCCTAGGGGATGGTCAGACTGACTAAATTGCGGCTTAGATCTGGAAAGTCAATGCAACTTAGAGGCAAAATCATAACATAAAGGGACTTCCATCCCTCCTGGGAAAAAAAAAGAAAAAAGAAAACAACAAAAAACAAGCCAGGCACCTCTTTTTAAATTTATAACTGCAATAAGGTAGAAAATTACCAAACTGTGGACTATAGGACAGAAGCCATGAACCGTGCTAATTTGCTCCAGTTAAGTAGACCACATGAGGACCATCAGCAACCACTGTGCTTAGCCCAGAAGCAAGCCTCTGATGGCCCAGAGTGAGGACTCCGCTGCCTTGGGTACTACCAAAGAAAGAGGGAGATCCACGTTTCCTCCAGGGACAAGACATTGCTTTTTACTGACTATTTTGGTACAGAGGAGAAATTCCCGGGCCCTTCATAACATTATAGCGTTTACCGGACAGAGAACCAACACAGGCTTTCTTCCAGCTTTAAGGAATACCTTTTGACTTTCTTCCATCTTTAAGGTATACCTTTCAACTGTATTATTAGAAGCTGCAGAAATGTTATATAGTTCTTAAGGACGCTGAGTATTCTATTAATCACTTGCCCCCTTAAATTTTTGACTAGGGCACTCTAGTGACCCCAAGATGTACTATTAGTTCTGAGCTAGTGTCTGATAACACAGCGAGGTGTATTTCTTTTTCTCTGATATTCTCCAAAGGGCCTTTCTTTATGGGAGGCTGAGAATAATACTACCAGTACACACAGGGACTATTATCGTTGGGGCCAGTGGACTCTTCAGTGATGGTGCTCTAGGTTTATGAACTCTGCTGGTGGGTTTGGATTGGGGGTGTGACTTTATTGTGGTGGCTCAAAACTCTGCTTTCAAGAACTGGAGAACCATTCTTATGAGGTCATACAAATCAAGCGTGTCTTCAAAAAGGTTGTCCTCCTCGTTCCTCCCTAGAAACCCCATGGGCCATGCACCATTGAAACTTGCAGACTAGTGATTACTCAGCACAGCTGCAAAGTCTTCTGCTTGCTCTCTGGGTACTGGGCACAGCATGGATGGACTCATGGGCCGCCATGCTACTCTCCAGTGCATTTCTCAAGCTTTGACGAAGGAAATGTCTTCTAGAAGGCCTCATGAGTTGTCACTAGGGGTTGGGGATAACTCAAAATAGGAAGGGGGTTCAGAGGATGATAAACCAGAAAAGAAAGACAATAACCCAAAACAACACACAAAAACCACAGACATGAAAAGCAGCCCCACCACCTCCCAATGCCAACAAGAGTCACAACCATTTTTAGCAGGGGACAAATAGTACATTCTTTTTCTTCTTCGAATTATTTCTGACTTTCTGGCTTTCAATAACACAATAAGAGTGTAGAATTCAAGTTATCATTTTCTGTGATATATTCTCATTTAATTATGTTTGCTACTGGTATCCTATCTCGGAATAAATACATCTGTGATTTTTATTTCAAATTGTAGATTGCAAAACCAATTTAATGTTTTGTGTCAAGCATCAACAAAAAAAGAAACAGAACAAAACAGAAAATATTATAATGCGCTGCACATACAAAATAAGGGTAAGTATTGTTTTGTTTCTTTTCACATACAGTGAGATACAATAAAATGCTGAACCATTCTTTAGATTTAACACAATCTGGTGGACAGTTTATATTACGCCTATTTATTTTCAGCCTCACCTTTGATTCCTATCTCAGCTGGAGCATAAAGCCAATGTATATTTCAAGAAGAGTACATACATGTTATTCTCTGAGCTTTAACTACCTCAAAATGGTCTATTTCTTTAACAATGAAAACATAACTAAGTATGAAATGATTTTATCACAATATTTTTCCCCTGACAACACTGTAATCCACGGTCCTCTGGGGTTGTACTGTGGCGTCTAAGATCTCATTTTTTGAATGTCTGATAATGTGTGTGTGTGTGTGTGTGTGTGTGTATAGGTGGTGTACACGTGGTAGCTCCCGTCCCTTCCTTACATTTTTAATTATACTGCTTTGCCAGCACCTGTTTAGGAATCAGTCTCTTCTTTCTGTCCACCTGTCCTTGCAATTTACATACTCATGCTTTTATTTTAAATTGCATTTGTAGTTATTGCAACAAGTTCAGTGCCACCTCCACTCAAAGTGGTCCTAATCTTTCACTCTTTCCTTTTGCTCCTCAAAATGATCAGTTGTAAATTAGCACTACAAAGTCAAATTACAGTCTCTCGTGCCTCCTGAATCCCTGTCGTGTCAATACAAAGGGGCAGCCTGGGTGGAAGACTCAGTACTGTGCCCCTAGGAGTCTTGCTAACAAGTTCATTAAGCACCAGAAGAGATGAGGCTGGGGAGAGAGCCTCCATCCTGATTTCGGAACAGTCATTCACGTTGGAATTTTCACACATTCCTGCCCTGCCCTGTGCTCTTGCCTTGGCATGGACTTGTCTGAGGTGCCCTTGCCTGATAATCTTGCCTCTTCCCACTCTCCTCACACTTAATGCTCTTGTCCGCTTTCTCGTCCTTGAGCAAGCCTAGATGGACTTCGCCTCTGGGGTTTTGCACAAGTGCTTCCCTCTCCCTGGAAGGCTCTGCTCCCAGATCTCTTGACCAGCTTACTATTATTCAGATTTGCATAAATGTGACCTCCTCAGGGCAGCCTCCTCTGACCTCCTAGTCACACTCCTATATATCATCCTATTGCTTTTCTTAGAATTTCTCAATACCTTACATGTTCTTGCTTTTGAATGTTTACTGTCTGTCTCTCCCTGGATCTAAGGAAGAGCCTTATCTATTTCACTGCTGAAACCCTGAAGTCTTCACACTCCTAAAACACTGAGTGCTCCCTTAATGAATGAGTAGTTCTGAAAATAAAATTACCTGGGCCTTATATTTGAAATTATGTGCACACATATTTTTTGGCTTCATAGTTGTTAACTCCAAAATACAATCATCAGAGTTTTATATGTTATCTTAGACAGGTTAACTTACCTCCTGCAATTATTTTTTCATATACAAACTAAGTTATGTTTAATATTTTCGCTTTAAAAAAATATAGGATAAATAACAGAACCACTTCTTTGAATGGAATCTATGTATCCATTGCAAAATTCCATTACTAGTCCTGAAAATTCACCCAACATCATCTGATATCATTAGTCCATGCTGTTTATAACAAATTGCAATAATTTTTTTTTCTGAACTTAAAAATCTGTTTTCTTTTTCCCACCCCTACATGCACCCACATGTATGCCTTCTTAAATTATATTCAAGAACTTTAAGGCAAACCAGTTCAAAATTATAATTATCAGGTCTTCTTAGGTGCTCAAGATCATCTAAACATTCTTCTTTTAGTCCAGAAAATTATAATCAAATCACTTAGAATCAATGAATTGATTGGCCGTCTGAAGGACCATCTCCATAAAACAGATATGCAGAAATATACATAGAATTTCAGTGGGTTCATGAACTCCACAAAGCTTATTTATGAACCCCAATTAGCAGCTTCTGCTTTAAATAATTTTTATCTTTTTTTATTTTACCCCCATGTGTATTCATTTACAAGCAATTTTTAAGTCTTTAAGAAAGAACAAAATCATTCGACTTAAATTCAAGTAAACAATTTTAATATTTTAGGATTCTCTCTTATGGTAAACATTACCTAACCTTGGAAACAAGGTTGAGAATGTCTGATAACTTATTTTTAAATCTTTATTCATATTCATAGTCATGTTTATTTACAAAGTTATAGTTCCAGAGACAAAATGTAAGGTTAAAATCTCTGAAAGGGCTCCTTAATTTGTTTTAGTTTCTGTTCCAATTTTTAAGGTTCCATATTAACTTCTTGAGTTTGAGGCAAATCGTGCACCATGTTCTTTCTCAAAGTGGCCAGTGAGTTGGACTCTTGGTGGCACAGTGACAGATAAATCTTCATTATTTTGGACACTGAGAGAACGATCCTAGAGAGCTCATTCTGAACGGGCATACATCTTTGATTATGAGCATGGTAAACATCGCTGATACAGGTACAAGTCTGTGTTGCTTTAGAAACGGCCAATCTCATGACCAAAATTTGAGTAAAAGTACATCACGTGTAGATTTTTCCCAACTTGACTGAATTTAAAACAGTATACTTACTTATGCTTTAATGTATGTAATCTTTAAGGCTCAGATAAAATTAATAGAAGATGTTTATCTTACCGTTACTTTATGCATTTTTAAGTATTACGCTTTGAAAGAAAATACATTTCTAGGTTAATAAAATAGCGCAATCAAAGCCTTTATTATATTTTTCTCATTAAAGTGAAATAATAAACGAAATGAATCAGAAAAATGGCAATAAAAGATTTAGCATGAAATATTATTCCTCAGGTAATGTCAAGAATATTATGAAAATATACACTTGCTTATAACTGAATCAAAGAAAATGAATGCGTTTACCTTTGAAAAGCAGAGGTACTGATTGCCTTCAAGTTTCGGGTTATAGGACCTTAGGCTGGGAGCTGATGGCCCCACATGGCTGATCTTCGGGTTTTGTAATGAGAGAAAACGGAAGAATCTCTCTGGAAGGAAAACTTAGGTCATTTATCTCTCAAGCTATATCTATTCCATAATGTATATGGAACACTTTAATAGTTCTGCCTATCTTTCTTTGCCAGAGTAGAAAACAGGTTCAAAATAAAATAGTCTGAATTATCATAAAGCCAAAAATAAGAATGGAATATTTAAATTATAATTCACTTAACGAGTGAAAACTGAACACATTAATCTTCTTTAGTTGAGGACGCGCCGTCATCTTTTGCATATTGTATTTAGCCAACAACCAAATTTTAATTTTTAATTAGGAGACATTAAAATATAATTAGCGGCAAAAATAGAATGACAAAGGTACGGAAATTCATAAAGGTGTCAAAGGAAGCAGCATTTTTAGCCATAGCAAGAAATGCTCTAACATGGATTTATGGAATTACAGTGAGTACTTCACCTTCTCCGCATTCACCTCCAAGGCAAATTTTCTAGATGCAACATTTCTTTTCGACAAGAGTAGTAATGATAATAACACAGAAATAGCTGTCAAAACCAGCAAGTGTACATTCTTCAGAGTTAAGAGACTCTCAAACCTCAGTAAACACCATGTGTAAAAGAACATAGCAAATTCCAACTTAGCACAGACATAAAAAAATTAATTCAGACTGATAAAATTTTGAATATGCACTTTCCAGAATGAAGCAGAAGACAACAGAGGCCGTCTGCAGCTGTCAGACCTGTGGAAGTGAAACAATGTGTTACAAAATCCACGCAGTATGTGAATCATCAACGAGAAACAAATGCTTTGTCAAAAAAAGTTGGTCAGTGGCCCAACACATAGATATTCTTAAGTATATATTTATATATATAATGATAAAAATCAGCTTGCATGAGGGTCGCAGTACATCTACTTTGAAGTTATAGCACAGATACTATAAGCAATTTACAGAATTTGTCAGGTTTGCATATACAGGAATTGCAAAATGAATTAAAATACATCGAAATATAGAACACTCAAAATGTATCTCTATAAACCTCCTAGGATTGACGGAGATTGGCCATAACCAGCACTTGCCACCATTGAATAAGAACTGTAATCAAGAAAAAGAAGAAAAATCCAAGAAAAAAGTGGAAAATAAAAAAAAATTCTTTCTCATGTCATTCCTTATTTAAAGCAATGTCCTTCTTTTTGACTTGCAGTGTTGATAGTTTCGTTCTTGCCCCCAAAAGGGGTTTTGTTTGATGATAGTTTCTGTTCTGTAGCCTTTTGATCTCAGTTTGCTTCCTGAAGATACTGGATCCTTTAGTAGGAAATCAGTGGTATCCATAGTAAATATTCCCTATCCCGATGACATTCAGGCCAACCCTTGAGCAGTCAGTGAGTAACTTTAGTCGCCGAAAGAAAAGGGGGAAAAAATAGATCTTGCTATTAGAAAATGTCCTATCACTTCACACTAATTCTCTTAAAATAAAAGATCGGTGTTTTGCCAAAGAAAATATGATCAACAAAGCGTGTGATAGCCTCTTCATTTATGCTTCCGAAGCAGGCGCTCCTTGTGTAGTGAATTAGAGTACAGTGGGTGCAGGGTGGTGCTTGGAGTTTAGGGTCAACTTTGCTGTCCGCTCCGTAGATTTTACAGGCCATTTGCTCTTTGCTTTAAGAAGAGAAAGTGATATTGGAAAAAAGTCAGCACTTTAGATTAAAGCAAAGCACCCTTCACAAAGCCACAAACAAGAAGCAGGACAGAAAGTCCATGGCTTGTAGCTATCCTCGCACCTGCGGAAGAAGTTATAAGATATTCGCTCATCTTGAAGATTTCCAACGCTCCTTATTAGGCTGTTTTAAACACATACACATATATATTTAATTAGCTCGCCAGCTTGGCTCTGGTGCTCATGAATGTCTTGGCATGCACTGCAAACAACAACACATACAAAGGATTTCAGTCCCAGGAAGTTGGTGGTGTTTGTTTCGTCTGTTTTCAAACAATGCTATCCCACAGCTGGGAACACTGAGAGGGGTAAATCCAGATACTTTTCCCCCAAGTAATTCCTTGAGGATCCTTCCCTAAAGTCATCTGGTTCTTCCTATATTGGTACCTAAAAACACATCCCTGTTTTTCCTACTGCATGACCATAAATCCACAGGGGATACGACACAACCTGAAAACAGCAGGCTCCTCAATGAGCTGGGGAGCTTGTTCCAGGGTGGGTGCATTTGGGCATGTACTTTTAGGGTGAGTTTTTTTTTTTTAATCCTTGAAATCTGGGAGACAGTGCTACTGGAAACTCCTGAAAGAGCTCTAAGACTATCTCAGGAAAGAAACTGTAGTTTTGCATTTTTTTTTCTTCATAGATTTTATTCAATAAGCTGCTATCTACAATTGACATATTGAATACCTTTATCAGTAAAGTACAAAAATGTGATGAGGATCAGAGCATTTTCTTCTTTCATTTTTAATTGGAGAAAGCTTAAATGTGTTTGAAGGGGGTAAGCGTGGGGAAATGTAACCTTTTGAATACTTCATCTAAATCAAGTTTGGGTCCACATTGACAATGATAAAAATTGTGGCAGAACCCCTTGTTCTCTAAAAATCACTATATGTAGAATAAATATTTGGTGCTTCCAAAGTAGCCATTTAGTAAACGTACATTACTGTATTTCTGCTAGGTTAGTTTGCCTTACTGGTAGGTGGGCTATATATTTACCAAAATACAGTATCTCCTCACAGAAACCTAGTGACTGGAGGAAGACCCAGAGGTTAGTAATGGGGCTCTGTAGAGTGATCCTCTATTCAAGCTGGTGACAAATCTCAAAAAATGCAAAAGTGATAGTTCAGTCCACCTGCAGTTCTAAGTACAGAGATCATGCAATGAAAATGCACACAATCTACGTAGAACCACTAACATCAGAGCTTTCCAAAATTAAACACGTATGCTCAATATCTTTTGAAGAGAAATTGTTTGACAGGGATTCACTTGATGAAAAAAAGAAAGAAAAATAAATTATTAAATGCTTCCCTAAATAGACAATAGTCCTTGATTTCACACAAAGTATGTCTGGTATCAAATACAAGTTTTAAAATGCTAATACAACTTGGTAAAATAATTCGCTCTTTTTTTTTTTTTTTTTTTTTGAGACGGAGTTTCGCTCTTGTTACCCAGGCTGGAGTGCAATGGCGCGATCTCGGCTCACGGCAACCTCCACCTCCCGGGTTCAAGCAATTCTCCTCCTCAGCCTCCTGAGTAGCTAGGACTACAGGCGCGCGCCACCATGCCCAGCTAATTTTTGTATCTTTAGTAGAGACAGAGTTTCACCATGTTGACCGGGAAGGTCTCGATCCCTTGACCTCGTGATCCACCCGCCTTGGCCTCCCAAAGTGCTGGGATTACAGGCGTGAGCCACCACGCCCGGCCAATAATTCACTTTTTAAAAAGCATTTTGTGAAATAATGGTTTTCTTTTCAGCATGGGCATTGCAGATTGGCTCGGATTTGTTGAAACTGCACCATAATTCATGTCGTCCCTTTCTTAATCAACGCTTCATAAGACAGGCCTGACCCCCATTAGCCCAATGAGATATTAAAGAAACAGCTGCTTCATTTTGACCCAGCATTTCCTACCATACTATATCCAGCATGTGCAAGTTAAAGTGTAATTTACATGAGTATTATAACTAAAAAGAAACCCAATTATGCAGTGTAAAAATATTTTGAGGCTACTAAAATTTTGAACTTCCATCAGATAGGTCATATACTATTACAGAATGGTACTTTTGTTTTCAGATTGTAATCATTCAGCCGCTCTGAGTGCATGCATTTACTAGCATATTTTTAATTAAATACAATTTATTTTGCCAGAAAAAATTACAAAGATTTTTCCTATATAGTAAATTCTAAAGCAAATCTGTATTGTCATCGAGTCACTGATTGTGTTTCTCTCCTTTCTGTTTTTTATTTATGTCTTGAATGAAAAGATATGTACTTTACCTTTGCAGGCCTAAAGACTTTTAGAAGTGAAATCTGAGTATCTAACATGCTATCATTTCTCCTGTGTAATTTTAACAAATAATCATCATAGTCATTTTCATTCTGATTTATACTAATTGTATAATGGCATTACTGCTTATCAAACAGGTTAAGGTTTATTGTATGGAAATATTAACTTTGATGTAACAAGTCCACCTTGGCTACTCTGTGCTCATTTTACAGGTAGAAATGCTTTATTTTGTGAAATACTCAGAGCTAGGATTGCCGTCAGGATCCCTGAGTTCTAACTCCCTCTGCTGCCATTCACTTTTGAGATCTTAAATGAGATACTTTTCCCCCATTATTCCTAAAATGAGCATAACAACTGTGTAGAATTGTTTTATTTTTGTCATATTAGTATGCCAGGTATTGTGCTGTGATAGGATTTCCTATTTTGTTTTATTTGGTTTCTTTTGTTCTCTTCTGAGGCCAAGCAGGGTACCCTGTTGTTCCCTTAATACAATCACACATATAAGCAACACCTGCCTGTCCATTTACCTGTTCCTAGCAGCTAGTTGTAGTCTCTCTCTCCTCTGAACTTCAGCAGTATTTTCTTTTGCTAGGTTCTTTACCAGGGCTACCTGGCATGTAATTCGTCATATTTGTGTCTTATCTCACTGATTATGCTATGATCTCATTAAAAGCAAGGAGTAAAATTTTTTTTGCAATTTTAGAAGTTACTTTCAATGTGTAAAATAAGGTCTCCCAACACAAAACACTCTGTGAAGAAGAAAGGAAGATGCTATTATCTAAATTATGTAAAGAAAATTTACAGGCAGCAGGCCTAGATGAAGAGGAGCCTAATAGGACCTAGAGGTTTCTCTTGGACACAGAATGCCATTTCGTAATGTCCTTCAACATCTATTTAATCATAATGCCTTTCATTTGCTTCATTTTTATGCTTAAAGATTTTCATAGCACTGTCTCGAGTATATTTCCCCGTCTTTGTAAGACAGTGGAGGTGTTTTCTCCATTTTGTAAATGGGAGCGTCTAAGAAGTCTTAGAAGTCTAAGCAGGGCAGAAGCTTGGCTTCCATTTCTCACCCCTTTCTCTTCCTCCTGCAACTGTGGTGTGGGCCTTGCCTCCCCTGAGATGTAACAGGCAAGCATTTCTCAAGAGAGGGTGACAAATAAAAGCCCGGCCAAGGAGAAACATGAAAAAGCCTTCCAGATATTAATTTCACTATTGTTATGATTTCAGAGGATAACAGAAATTCCATATATTTCATTACAAAAAGGAAGCAACGTTAAAACAATCCAAACCTAATAGTTGAGACCTTGGCAGCCTCAGCAGTCGGGTGGAAACAGGGTGGCTGCCCTCCCCTCCAGCGGATCGCCTGTTGCCAGCCAGAGAGGGCCACTGCCTGGAGAGGCCAGGGCCTGCTTGGCGTCACTGCCACTTCCCGCTGGAGAGTCTGCAGCACCAGCTCCTGTTCCTGCGCCTCCAACCCCTCCGTTCCCCTCTCATGGGTCCGCCAGGTGGAAGCGCCCAGCTGCCTGTCAGCACCTTCCTTTTCGGTTTAGACCTCTGTCTGTGCTACCATTTCTTCCCTGCATCTCACAGTCATCAGGCCGGGAGACAGCGGGCATGCTGACCAGTGCTGCCTCTCACCGTGTGCCCACACCGTGCCCTCTGCAACGGCTGAAACTATTGGGGACCTGCTAGGTGCCAGGCAACATGCAGTAGGCACTGTGCCTCCATCATCTTAGTTAATCCTCACAACAACCCTGTGGGGCAAATATGCAGATCAGGAACATGTAACCCAGCAATGTGAAATAACTCATCCTAACAGGGAGTGATGCAAAGACACAGAAATGAAGAAACAGCAATGGAGTCCATCGGCACCGAGCAGAGATCTGCTGCTTTCTGAAACCCCGAGGAAAGCAACCTTGCTCCAATACCTTGCATTTGTTAAATCGAGATGTGCAGCTATCATTTCAATGTATACTCATCTTTTCAGAGGAAGTGCAGCACACATAACATAGTTCACACATAACATACCTCATACTTGATACAAAGCTTAACTTTTCCTCAACGCTGAACTGATAAATATTGGATATGAAAACATTATCAGGCTCTTGGTTTTTCTAAGCATTAATAAAACATAAAACTTGTTTATTCTTTGTAATGCACTAAATGTCTTATGATACAATAGCATAGACTTTAACAGCTTACAAAGTTTCCTCTGAATTCATCTAAATATTCATTTAATACCTGGCTTTAATATTATTCTAACATTCTTCCTTCTTTCCAAAAACCTCTTTTCCAAGCTTTTTATTCAAATTTGGTAGTCTGGGCCCAAGAAAGGTGACATCGATGGGTCAAAGTGCCATCATCAGTTTTGTGACAGGCAGGGAATTAGAACCGGAGCTCTGGGCTCTAGGAAAGATCCCAGGAGAGGATGCGGGTATTTAATTCAAAGTGCAGGGTGGAGAAAATTAAATAAACAACTTATTCCAAGTACATTTGACCAGTTCTCCAAATATCCACTTTCTCTTGGCTTTGAGTATTTTCTGATGGGTTAATGTCCTATGTAAATACAATTCTAGTTGGCTTAGATATGGGGCACATTCAGCATTTCCAGGGCATCGGTCTGCAGCATTAGGCATGATTCCTGATCGGCTTTTCTCTTCTTTATCTTCCTATTTGGGCATCTAATGGAATCAAAAGGAGCAAGAAAAAAGAAAAAAAAATCTCTCCCCCACCCACAACCTCATTGTGGCTGCATGGTCTGAGTCCAGAATTCTCATTTTGTAAAAATGAGTATTAGTAAGGCTCACAGCAACACACCTAAAAATGGAAATTCTGCAATAGTAAAAGCAGCAACAGTCACATACTTTTCTTTCTGTGAAGAAGTACAGCTTATGAAGAACTGAGTGTCCATTACAGCTCTTCCAGCAGACACACCCCTTCAACATATTTCTCTTTTATTACAGATGCCAGCTTCAGAAATGAAAATCGCTGTGTGAGAAAAACTGAGCTAGCTTCTAATGCAATTTTTATTCAAGTTTGCACATACTAAATCACTATTTAAGGGGAAAGGTCATATAATAGAATGATTTTATCCCATAATTTTTTGAGAAGAATATCTTTTTATTAGAATGCTTATGTGTCCAGTGCCAATTTCTTCCAGAAATCTGTTTTTTAAAAGAAATGTGCTTCACTATGACCTAATACATAAATTCCCTATTTAGTATGCCCCGGCATGCTGGTAGCAGCTGTTTAAATTTCCTTTCTT
The DNA here is from genome assembly GCA_963573385.1 of Cacajao melanocephalus. Lineage (NCBI taxonomy): Eukaryota > Metazoa > Chordata > Mammalia > Primates > Pitheciidae > Cacajao > Cacajao melanocephalus. The sequence goes on along the minus strand of CAUYLG010017652.1, from coordinate 113,962 downwards.
GCTTTCCTTTAGTCAGCAAATTTACAGCTCCGTTCTAGTTACGAGGGCTCTTACTGTAGCTAAGGGAGAGTGGGGCTGTCCATGAACGCAGGTCTACAGGACAGGGTGCATGGGTGCCACTCCATTCACCGGAGACCCTTCCTGACTCCCCTGTTGCTTAGAACCCTGCTCTGCAGCTGTTGGGCCTTTCTACCTCCACAGCTACTGAAGAGTGGACACGTGTAAGCAACGTCACTGCCTTCCTCCTTCCAGGGCCACGGCACATTTGAAAACTGCACATTTTCGTGGTAGCACACCCATCTGAGCGAGAACTGATCTTGTGCGGATGGGATGATGGTTATGATAGAACTGCTAATAATTTTGAACACCTATGATTTCTTGACCTCTGGCTATGATCCCAGGAGGTAACCATAATCATTTTACTGAGAAGAAACTGAAACTGAAGGGGCTTATAGGTTATCTAACTTGTTGGAGTTTATTCAACTAGAAGGTGGTGAAGCTGAGACTCAAATCCGGTGTCTGATTCTAGAGCTCAGATGGTACAAATAAATTTGTATCATAATTTAATCGGCAAGTCTTTGTATCTGAAAACTTTATACTTTCCCAATTCTGTCTATTAAAAATATATAGCGATAGGAATGGCTTTGGCAAAATGTAAAGGAGAACAATATAAATTGGTGGAAAAGCAAAAAGAATGCTTTCCAAGAATGAAATTCAAATACCACATATATTTAACAACTACTTTAATGCATAAAAAAGAATGATTTATAATTAACACCACATTTACTGGCATATAAACAAATGTTGCTAAAATGCTTGAAACGATTTAGCCACAGAGTTTAAAAATGCTTCCTACCTGTCTGCTTTCATTATTCATTAGCATTCTCTTTATTAATCGTGCATAGGTAGTTATTAATCAAGGATTTATTTGAATGATCACAAATTCCACATTAGGGATTTCACATGTGGTTTTGTTGCCGTGATTATGAATGGTGCTGAATTTGACTAAGGGTTTCAGAAAGTGCATTCAAATAGGGGAATATAATAGAGACAACTGGCATCCAAGTGCGCTGGCGTCCTTTCAGCGACCGTACCCCCAGAGCCCTTCCCTGCCACAATGAGGACAGCTTGCCCTGAATTAGGAGGCCAACAGAAGGGCACGGCAGCTAGTATTATTGACTACTAACTGAAAAGGGCAGAGAAAAGTGTTTGCATAACTCGCGAGTTGAGGAAACGGGTCAGCTTGGCTGAACATTTGAGAAATCCCTCACCAGTTGGTGAAATAAAGAAGTATCTCTCTTTATCCACACCCTCTTTGCATGTTGCTATAGACTCCCATCGCCAATACTGTCAGAGAGAAACCTCTCTTCAAAGCAGGAAAATCATCTCAGATTTTTAAAGAAATGGCAACTGAGGAATTCAGAGTGAAAAAGTAGAAGAAAAAGAAAGAGAAGGAAAGAAACATATATGTGATTTCAATTCCCACGTATCTTCTTATGTAAATTGAAAAATAAAGACATAGCCATGATTTATAAATATAAAAACAAAAAACTAATTTTTACGGTTCATGAATGTCTGACTTTGAGGAAGGAATTATTGGAGCACCTAATGTCAATAGGACCTACAAAAGCATAAATTATATGGCTTCAGAAGACACACCTGTTTTAACACAAGAAAAATGTGTTAAGATTTTACCCATATTTTTTCCAAGTTTGAGCCAGTGGCTTCATCCTTTTCCTTAATCTAGCTATTTCAAATTTTCTGAATTAGAATGCTTTATTAATGATCTTCATTAGTAGAAGTTATCTTCTTGGCTATCAGCATTAAGTAATTAGAAATATTTGAAGCAAGATTTTTAAAATTCGCATCTCATTTATCAAGATATACAAATAAAAGGACAGAAGTAAGTCATTGCTGGGATTTGTTCATCAAACTTCCCAGGCATAATTTCTCATTAACTATTATTTTAAATAAATTATCATCAAGAGTATACAATGAAGGATGGTCCAAGAGCTGTTTTTTAATGTTTTCTGACCATGTACATAGGCAGTCTGAGGTTGTTTTCTCAAACCTTCACTAAATTCCATTAAAATTCATGTATATTTTTAGCAGTGGTACTATCTTCAGAAGTGTTTCTCACTGTACATAAACCAAAATGTAATTTTCTATCTCTAAACAGTTAAAGTACATGCTATACACAATGCGAGGTGCTGCAATAACACTCAAAGTATCAAGACGTAATTCCTATCTTCACAACCCTTACAATATTTTCAGATAATTTGAAACAGAGTAAGCTTTTAAATTCTAAAGTTTTTTTTTTTCTAATTAGTGGTTGTGATTCTACCGCTTAATCCCCTAAATGTAGGATTTTTTTGAATTAACTATTTACAATGCTAGAAGTTAGAAAATTGCCTTCATATCATATGAATTTGTTTAATCGGAAAAATTAAAGATAAAAGATTATATACATGGCTGAAGAACAAGCTCCTCAGGGTGTGTCTGTGACAGAGGCCATCGAAATCAATCAAGAAAAGTATTGATCTCATAACAGGGCCCTTCACTGCAGGGGTTGATACCTTTACATTTTAAAATTTGAAGTATCTCACTGCATTATTTAACTGCATTAAAATGTTTGTGAAGATAATAAAATTGCTTCACTTAAATTCATCTTTTAAATTTTCTCTACAGCTTCATATTTGTCAGCTTCATGGAATAAGAAATCAGGAATAAGAAACTCCTAGATTTCACTATTTGCCTTTATTCAAGCACTGTTTCACCTATATCAGGTATGTTTTATACCTATAGGATTCTGAATTCAAGCAACAATGCTCTCTCAGAGTCTGTTTTGAAGCAGTCGAGTTAAGTAAAACATTCTTGTTTATAAATCGTCCTGTGTCCTGATTTCCCCTGATTCTCCCCATGACAATGCATTACTTCTTACTTTGATCTCTCTTGGAGTTGGGGGTTGTGAGTCATCTCATGGACAGGAAAAACGATTGCATGTTATTTATTTACTTGTATGTGTTTGGTTTATTTAATCAATATAAATTCATTAAGATCACACCTATCTGCTTAGAAAGACAAGACTAACTTGATGGTCAGATTCTCCACTCAGCCTCCAGGAAATAAGATATAATAAAATACAATGTTCCTAATTTCAATGCTACTAGCAATTTCTGAGTACACCATTTTTACAACGGTACTTTAGGTACATATATGTACATGTGTAGACGTTTTTAAGATTTTGTCATAAACTCTATAGTTATACACCATTATTTAATTTTACTTCTCTTTGTTGAAATATTTTATGTGTTTGCTAATTTATTTTCTCTTGCACGAGACAACTGTTTACCATTATTTAATGGGAAAAAATTTAGATTTTCTTTTTTTGTTTATAACAGAGTAATACATTATCGTTGCACAAATGTTATGAACAAGCAAAACAATAAAACGTTAAAAAGCATAACTTATATTGACTTCCGCTGCACATTTTCATTTATTTTCTTTCATTTTTCTATGCACATGGCTCAGACTGATTTAAAGTTCTGTACGCTACATTTTTTCACTTTAAAGTTCTCCTTTCTAACGTCACTAAACATTCTTTGAGAACGTGATTCTAGAAGCTGCTTAATGTTCACTGTATCCTTTAACACATTCACTAGTAACTTTCCTTTTGGTCGTCTGTGTATTTCTGGGTGTATGAAAAACTCTGTAATAAACATTGCAATTCATGATTCACTATGATATCCTTGGAATTACCTCCCAGAAGTATAATTTGAGGAACATACGGGCTGCACAATCTAAAGCCTTGTGACTACTCTTCCCTGACAAATTTTCCTTCACAAGGGAAGTACTGATTCACTATACTTCTGGCAATGTAGCAGAGTCTCTGATTTACGGTAACCTTTATGATGCCTGTTGATTTAGAAAAATTTTGCCAATATTATATTTGTCAAAAATCTTTTTAAATGACAAGGGGTTTTGACTGGGACTGCATCAAATCTATAAATACTTCTGTAACTCATTTATTCAAATCCAAACTCTCTCAATGAAGTGTTTTAGTGGTCTTCACAGTCATACTACTTATTTGTTATCATCCTTTTTTAAAAAATGATTATATGTTTTATATCTTTTACTTGTTGCTACTATTGAAGATTGAATATTATTCCCAAAATATTTTCTATTTTGGTATTGTAGTTATGCAGAAGACTGACCTAAGTTTATACTTTTAACTTAATTTTATTCATATTATATGACCACTTTTAATATCTCTAAGTGATAAGGACTGGGTTACATAATCATAGCGTCTGTGAACACTGACAATTATTATTTTCCTAAGTGGCACACACAAATATTTCCTTGTTTGATGCTTTACTTTTTAGTTACATTTTAGTTAAATAAAATTTTAAAATTATAGTTAAAACGGTATTTTCACTTGCAAGTTATTTTGCAACTTTTAACCTTCAAAGCCTCAAGTATTTTATTTTATGCTAATTTTCCTATCTTTGATTTTTCTTTTCTGCTTAGCCCTTTCATTGGCGTTGATTTGGATACATGTTGTAAATGGTGATCATATGTCTCCTCTTGGCATTATTAAATAAATCCTTCTTTAATTATTACATTTTTAATTCCTTAGATATTATTTTATAATTTTAGAGCTTTCCAAGCTTGTTTTTATTTTCTTTAATCTCTATTCATATTTCTATTTCTTTATTATCCTCTTAAATAATAGTTATTTAGTATTGTATTTTCATATCTGGTAGGTAAAGAGGTAGAGAACTAGGCATTGCTGAGCTCACTCACATGCTAGGTTTATTCTGCTAGATTTTTGAAATCCGTTACCTCATTTAATGTTAAAAATGACCCTCGGCAGATAAGTAGTACCATATCAGTTTTCTGCATAAGACTTTGAGGTTCACAGAGATTTTGTGAGCAGCTCACTCAAAATAATAAGCTGGTAGATAGCAAATCTAGAAATCAAATCTATATCTACCTGGTAACATAAACTGTGACATTTTCATTATTGATTTACATTCCCATTTTATTTTTGCGTCTTTTTAAGGCTTTCAATAATAGTCTAACTTGTTTATGTTTTCAGATGTATTGCTAATTACTTTGTGACTTTAAAAACTCAGAACATTTTTTTGGAAAGCTTGAATTTAATTAAGAGGAACAGCCAGTTTGTGTAATCATGGCTTCAGAATACCTGTTATTTATTGAGGTTGCAGTTTAAATTCTTAAAAATCCTTTGGAATTTTATCATGTTTTCCAATAAAGGTCTAGTTAGATCCTTGGGCAAGACAGCTGTTGGCTAATACGTTGTGCTTATTTAGAGGGAAATTTATCATCAATTAATGGCATTGTGACAGAAGAAAAAAGAAAGCTCTGAAATTATAAAACATAAAACATAAGCCAGAAATGAAGCTCCAGTCTTCCTTCCTTAACCCATCATTTCCTCAAACCCAGCAAAGAAAATATTGACCTAGAAGAACCAGGTGGTAAAGACCATTAACTCTAATCATTTCATTGCTGATAACTGTATATAACCATATGCAATGATAGTCATATTATTACAGCAAGTAGTCACCATTTATAGAGGGATTATTAAGTGCCAGTCTTCACATGTTCATAATTTCTTTTAATTGTCAAAACCCTGTTAGGATTGTAGTATAGTTCTCATTTAAGGATTGAGGAAACAGGCTGGGTGCAGTGGCTCACGTCTGTAATTCCGACACTTTGGGAGGCCGAGGCGGGTGGATCACTTGAGGTCAGGAGCTCAAGACCAGCCTGGCCAACATGGTGAAACCCTGTCTCTACTAAAAATACAAAAATTAGCCGGGCGTGGTGGTGTGCACATGTAATCATAGCTACTTGGGAGGCTGAGGCAGGAGAATCGCTTGAACTCGGGAGGCGGAGGTTCTAGTGAGCTGGGATTGTATCACTGCACTCTAGCCTGGGTGACAGAGCAAAACTCCATCTCAAAAAAAAAAAAAAAGAAAGAAATGAAATGAGGAAACAGACATACAGTGCTATGAGTGATGGAGCTGAGATGTGAAGCAGCCTTCCTCCTTGACCGCTGTGTGCTAGTGCCTCTACCAATGAGTAGGCAGAGCCAGAGGCAGAAGGTCTGAGGATTGTGTCCCTGCTCATTTACGACCCTCCACTGCTCAGATGAAGATACTGATCCAGCCTATCAGTGGCAGAAGATACTGATCCAGCCTCCTTCCTAATTCCTATTGGAAGAGGAACTATTGACTTTCCTTGCTCTTTTAGGAGATGCATTATCATAATAATATGACCAACAGAGTGAAGCCTTTCTAGCAATTTCTCAACACTTTGGCCATCTATCCAGGAAGCTGCTCCTCTGATAGCTTCCTGAAGTCACAGACATCACGGAATCACTTGAGACAAGAGCTTAGAACGTTGGCAAATTCTGTTTCATGTCTCCTTAATTACAGAGGAACTAGTAGTCGGAAGCAAGCCTTTGTATGGCCATTTATGAATGGAAAAGCCCATCCAATCTACAGTGAGGCCTTGATATTATAGACCCAAATAGTTTCTGAACTTCCATGAGTAAAATCAAATATGGTTTGCAGGAGAACTTAACCAGTATAGACTCTTAATCTACATAATTCTGGTTTTGACATAGCCCTAGCAGATTCCTTGGCCTGTATTATCCAAATCATTGCCTCAAATCTATTTTTCATCTTATTCATAGACACTTGATTTACATCGTTGCCATTTATACACTAGAATTACAGTGATCAAATTAATTTAACCTGTGTAAGTAGCCAAGTTGGATCATTTAAGCAAAAATTAGCAGTAAGATCTGAATTACATGACTGACTCTACCTCAAAGCAGTGCACCATTTACCCACATATTAAATGAGACAATCTAACTGCAAAGGCCCTCAGCCTCTCATCTCCCTCTTTCCAAAGGCTTTGACATCCTGTGTTAAGATCAGTCCTGCTGAACATGGCCACTCTGGGCTCCTGGCAGCTGCCGCAGCAGCTGCCTCTGAACAGTCAAGTTCACATCATAAGGAACGCACCATAATCCTATTTCAGAGTTCAGAGAATCAGCATTCCTACTGAGCTACTACAGACTCCACTCGTGGAGACACAAGCACCACCTTTGCCACGGCCAGTTTCCTTACAAATACCAGCTGCGGCTCACAGGAGTGAACAGCTTCACAAAAGTTCATCCCACCACTGGAAACAGTAAGAGCAAGAGAACAGAGCCTCTAAGAAAGGTATTTTGTAGCATGACGCAGATACACATACAGATCTATATCTCATAGTAAATGATAAGAAGAAAATTTGTTTACCCCCCTCAAAACTTTAAAAAGCTAATGGTTCTTTTAACTTTTGCAACATAGCATGCTTATTTCTGGTTCTACACTCAGGTATGCTGATTCAGTAGGAGCTGGGTGGAGTCCTGAATATGAATTTTAAACAAGCTCCCTGGTGAGTCTGGCAAAGGGAGGCTGCAGGACTCACTTTGAGAAACACTATTTGAGAGTCTTGATGGGTTCTGGAACAGTGGCAAAATTATCTAATTATGAAAACATCATCATACAAAAAAAAAAAAAAAAGAACATGAGCCCCACTTGTTCAGGGCACATAGAAGTATTGCGAATACAAGTTATAATATTTGTAGTTGAGAAGTTATAGTTCGGGTGATCAACTGTCCTGGTGTGCTTGAGACTAAGAGGTTTTCCAGAATGTGTGACTTTGAGCACTAAAGGTACAACAATACAATTCAAAGTAAGTATAAACAAACTGCTGAGAACTTGATGCTAAACAACCAATTCTGAGTAAGAGAATAGGAGAAAGCTTTAAGTTTGCATTTGAGTAGGAATTCAGCAAATAGGAAAAAACGCATACAAAGGAAACAGCATTTGCAAAGGCAAAGAGGTAACAAAGTATCTGCAAACATTAGCGGAATACCAAACGGGAAAGACTAAATGAGATCAGGAACTCAGGAGAAACAAGGCTGGAAGTTAGACCACAAAAACTCATGTTGGCACTTTGAAAATAGTAACCATTTCATACTTGCTGTTGTCCCTTGTGTTAGAGCTGAAACAAGAAATTCTGATTGGAATAGATTGGAATAGACAAGGAAAGTGGAGAGGGCCTGTGTTGACAATGAAACCAGTATTGGTTAGAACAGAAAAGACACAGATTCTCGAGGATGTTTTAGGGAGACAATTGCCAAGACAATTCAATGTGGCAACTGACGGAAGAGATGAGAACATTTTCAATGCTTCCTCAAGAACGGATGACTGTGATGATGCTAGTAAAAGAGCTTGGGAACACAGCAGGAAGAACGTTTCTTTTTTGGCGAGAAAGCCAAGATAAATTCGGTTTTCAATATTTGAGTATTAGGGGTCTGATCTGGGTATCAATCGTGAAACAAACCTCACTACAACCTAATGCCTTAAAATGACAGATCATCCTCTGTCTCTGTTCTGCGTGTTTTCTGTGCTTAGCTGGGCAGTGCAATGAGAGCCGCTGGAGCTGTGGCTGGAGGAAGGCTGGAGTGACCTGATGCCCAAGGCTGCTTCCTGGCTTGCACACCTAGGGTCCTGGCTGGGCTTCACTCAGTAAGGTGGCTGCACTGCTTCCACGGTGGCTGGCTTCCAGGAAGGCTCAGCAGGTGCTGTAAAGGATAGGTCTCAGTCCCTGTAAAGGATAGGTCTAGAATTGGCACAGCTCACTTCATACTTTATTGGGCACATACACAGCGTGGTCACAGGCCAGCCAGTCTTCGTTCAGGGGAAGGAAAACAGGCTTCAATGGGTGGGACGGAGACAAGTGTGCAAACAGCCTTACTCCTGCACAGTTCTTGCAGGATATACATGGAGATGCTCTGGGGACAAGAGTGCACATGAGTCTGCATCTACAGAAATGAGGCAGAAGTACAAAGGTGAATAGGGCAATTTTCTAAGAAAATTTAGCAGTCAAATCCATGGAAATGAATGAGAAGATCAGGGAGTTGATAATGGGAAAAGAACTATATTTAACAGAGGAATTAACAGGGGAGGCCAACAAAGGAGAGAGGGGAATGCTAGGAGCGAGTAAATAAGTGCCCAGCCTGCAAAGAGAAGAGAGGTAAGAGTATCAGGAAGGTGTGATCAAGGGAGAAAGGCTGCCTAGAGATGGGGAAGGACGAGATGTTAGAGGGTGGGGAACTGGAAGCAGGAGGCACCAGTGACTTAATGACAGCCTCGGGAGTGTGATTGACCTGGGCAATTGACCTGGAGGAGCCAGCACGCAGCTCTGCACATCAGGGACCAATCCATGGCCAGGATGGGGGAGGAGGAGCAGGAAGCTGCTTATAGTTCTGTGTGCCCTTGGGAAGGTGGGGAGAGGTCAGTAGAAGAAAATGAAGACAAAGAGAACTAAGGAAGGACTGGTACAGGTGGTCTGTGGAGGAAATGTTTGGCTTCTGGAAGGACTGGAGACACCAGATGATACAGGAAGAAACAGGTAGAGAGTATCTGGGCATTTGGGGGCGTGGTGGAGGGCCGCTGAGTCCTGTGCTATCTGTGAAGAGGGAACTAAACCGCTCCATCCTGGTCAAGATCCTAGGACTTCCACAGTCAGCTGTGCTTCGTGCCACTCTCCTCTCGGAAAGGTCTTTCTTCACCATATTTGATTGTATGAACTCTCCCTAGCCTCCAAGCCCCTTCTTCCAGGGTGCCCTCCCTGACTCCTCCAGCAAGAAGTAGGAATTCACCTTCTCAGAACATCTATAGAACATTTCTTCTGCTTCTAACTCCATGTACTGCTTTCCTGATACATCACATTTATTGGCCTCTCCTCTTTCTAAGCTTCTTGCAAATAGAGCCAAAAAAAGGGGGCAGAGGGGAGTGGGTTTGATGTCATCTAAGTTGGTCACGGTACACAAAACTGGAGTATTCAAAAGCTGAGTTTTGTTTATCTGTTTGCCTGTTTTGCTTCAATATTTTAATTGTTGATCACAAAATGGAGGTAGAATTCAAATAATTTTACAAGTTAAGGATTTATAAAGATAAAGAAGAAACAACTTCAAGTGGGAGGGGAAGTCTCATGCTCAAAAACTTTTGAAAAATATCTGGGACTAGCCATATTAAATAACAGTTAACTTTATCTTGTGATAGGTAGAGGGGTCATAGACTATCTTTCCCATCTTCTTCTATTGACATAAATCTCTGCTCTAGAAAAACTGCTTAAATTAATTGTATGAAAACTTGAAGATTTTACATAAAATTATTTTCAGCGAATATGTTTTCCTTTGTGGAAACAGAAATTCTTTGACAGAAAAATAGCAGGAATTAAGAGGTGAGTGTTTCAATCTAAATAATTTAGTCGACTAAGTCAAAGATGATGATGAAAATAAAGGGCCAAACAGGCCAGCTCTTTGTGACAGAGGTTGATATGACAGTGTCCCATATACCATGGATGAAGGATGCCTCTTTGTAATGAACAATAAAAGATGAAAGGCTGACACAATACAGCTATTGGTTTGGAAAAGCAAGATTTTGATTTTTGTGCCTTCACCACATCTTGCCTTTCATAGAATAATGACAGAAAGATGCATGATAAATAGAATGTACAAACACTTTGTTTTCTGGCAAACTAAAATACAAATTCTTTGAGAAGTGTGTCTTCCATGTTTGTGTCCCTAGGCCTATATGTGAGTTCCTGGGAGGGATGGAAGGTGAATAAATGAATGAATAAATGAAGCATGGGTATTAAAATAAGCTTTATTTGAATATAATCTGAAAATTCTAAGGCAAAAATCATAAATCAGAATGTGGGTATTACAGTGAATATAATATATAAAATCCACCCCAGATACTGAATTATATATAATAATTGTGCAAGTATAGGAACTTACACACAAATAAAGTGAGTGGCTAGACTGCCCCAGCCTCTGAAACAGAAGTTAGAAAATGCTGATAGAAGCATATAAAAATATTATCCAGTATTCACTGGTTGGAAACACTGAAATTAAATATTTTGAGATATTTCAGGTTACTCTTTGGTATAAGAAGATATTTTTAGTAAACAGGACTTTTAATGAATATAGACTTCAAGTGTCATTTTTTCCTCTCTACCTTTAACTCTAGAAAAAGCAATTTTGTATCTAAGGCTGGCAATGGGATGAGAGCAGTAACTTTTATGTGAAAATTGTTAGAAGAGACCCAGAATTCATCATTTAGCACTAATCACAGTGCTAAGAGATATGAAAATCAAATAGATATTTTTAGATTGCATTATTAAACTCCAAAAGCGAACAAAATATTCTAGAAAGAGATAAAACATTTCACTCTACCCTTGGAATTCTTCTTTTGGAATAGGTAATCTTTCTGATTTTATTCTGCAGAACAGATCGATGACATCGAACTTGGGATAGTCCATATAGGATAATAATTGCATTTCCATGATTTGGAGTTCTTGGAAATTAGGTTGTAAATTGTCTGCCTAGGCTACTCTGTAATCTTGTATGCAGTGCCTAACTTCTTTTGTGATAATGTGAAGAAAGAGGGGAACATCAGTCCAAAGACATTAAATAAATCTTCCTCAAATAATAGTGACAAAGTTGTAACCATTATTTGGTTAACATTACATTTAGCGTATACCTGTGTGTTTGTGTGTATGGATACACACACGTATGTTCCAGCTCTATTCGTTTGTCCTTTGACTTGGGAAACAGAAAAGATGATAAAGAAAAAAATTAGACAAATCCACACACATTGGGTTTCAGAGGGGCTAAGCCAATCTATTCATCAGACTGACATAAATTACAATGACCAAAGCTTGTCAGGAGAGTTGCTCATCTACATGATAAGGCAAGCAAAACTCAGAGAACCCTAACCGAAGTGCCCTCCCTACAAATCTACACATCACATCCATTAGGAAGTAAAGCATTAAGAGAAAACCTATTTTGGCAAACAGTATTTTAAAAGCATTGTTCACAAGCAAGGACTTAAGGATACATACCTATGTGTATTTCTTCATATATATTTATATATATATTTGATATATATAAAGTATATGTATTTGATTAGGATGATTTCTGAGGTGTGTGTATGTGTGTGTGTGTGTGTGTGTGTGTGTGTTCAGGATGATATGAGATCTCAGAAATCATCCTAGTGAAGTAATCAGACTTTTTAATTTAATGGCTGAAGAAACCTTAAGTATTAGCAATATAATTTTCCATTACTGATGTTGGCATCCATACGTCTTCAGTGACAAAATATAAACGGAAAAACCTAAAGAAGGATTAAGTAGATATGTTTGTGTTCCCTTCATCCCATGTCATGTGTTTGAGGAAATGGGGATGGCCTCGGGGTTGTGCAGGGCAGTGCTCATTCCACAAAGCCTTTATCCCATATCCCATATCAAGGTTAAAACGTCCATGCGTTTCCATTGGCTGAATGACTGCCTATATTAATGCCATTCAGAACAGCTTTAACTTGCACAGCTGCCTTCAGAATCCTGTGACTAAGCTTCTAAATTGGCCTGCAAGGCGCATTCACAGGAGTTGCCTTATCTCTGCACCACTTACTGCCTTCCATCCCCCTTCTGTCCTTCCATTATCATCAACTCAGGCAGCTGAGGTTTCTCCTTCAAAATCAAAAGCCCTTGGAGAATAGTCCTGCTTAGAGCTGTGGGTCGCTGAAAATGCATGATATGGCATGTCTCTCTCATTTACATTTTGATTAAGTGAAAGCCTCTTAATTTGGGTCATTATCGATACATAAATCTGTAGAGAAAATGAACATGCATTTGTAATGAAACCAACATTACATAATTTATTGTTCTTATAATGTGTAAATACAGAAAGGAAAAAAAGCAGAGTCCAGCTCTCAGATGCCCTGGAAACGAAGCACCACTAGGGGACTCACCAGGCGCACCTACACGCTCTGAGCTCTGAGTGCATCGCTGCCGGCTTAGGGCTCACCTGGCATAATCACTTGCACTGAACTAGGTCTCTGATTTTAAAAACCATCATTCACAAATATGTCTACTGTATACGGCTGACCTTTCTGTGGAGGGTTTGTGAGTGCTAAAATAAAAGGCTCAAAACGGGTTTCCATACCTGATTGTGGACTTTGTTTGGGGATTTTGGCTACCGCTTGCGGACTGGAGGTGGAGTGCGTTCGCTGGTTGGCAGAGCCATGGATGCTGCTGGGCACAGCTGCGGAGACGTTCTTGCGAGGCTTCATGTCCTGCAGCCACATGGGTGAGGCTTCGAAGGCCTGCATCCTGCGTGCATGGCTGTTGGCGTTGACTTTCAGATAGGCCTGGGCCTTGTGTTCCTGAAGCTCCCCGTAGTTGGCATCAGTCACCCTGCATTCGTATAAGCCTTCATCCTTTTTCCTCACTTTGGAAATCTGAAGCTTGTGGGAGATGTCATTGCCTTGGACTTTCACTGTCTGAAAAATTGCAGGTGAAAAAAAAAAAGTCCTACATCAAATGCTTTTATTCCCATTTTTTACCCTGAACTTGCTAATACTGGAAAGGTAAAGGGTCTTAACGGCCCCATAGCCATAGTGAAGGAGCTTTATATTTTCTTAACGTCACATCTGAAGGCCTTAATTATCCTATTCCACCAACCACTGCACTTGCAGACTCAGGGGCTAATTAGTTCAATGCAGCAAGTACCACATTCTGTCAGCCTGTGGCCGCCATTGTCCACATGCCAGTAGCAGCGCTGTCATTTTTCCATCATGGGATTGGCCTCTGCCTGCTTAACCTCAGTTCAATGAAGCACAAGCCAATAAGGCCAACTCTTCAGGTGAAACAGCCTCTTTTTTTCTCAGTGGGCTATAAACTAACCCCCTCAACTCTGAGACATCACAAAAATATTCTGTTGGTCATGAGTTTGAGTGAGAATGCATTTGTATTACCACACTGGAATGACTACTACAGGTGCTGTTAAGACACTTGGTTACTAATATTCTTCTTAAATTTTAGATGCAGTCTTGCCTCTAGTCACGGGCTGGCAGGGCTTGGGGTACAGCTTCATATCACCTGAAGTCTTGTTGCTCAAAGTGTGTATCCCATGCCATTATAGGCACTTTATGCTACCAGGACATGGGATGCCATTGATAAAACACTGGCTTGATTTTCAAAACTGAAATTAGCTTTCTCATTTCTGCTAACGTTTTTCAGATTAACTGCAAGATCATATATCTGATATATATATTAGATGTAATATATGATTTTATATTATATATAATGTATTTTCTATATATAAGCATCTTTATCAGAACAGTTAGGCTTGATACATAATCATATGTTTTTCACAACTGAGACAATGATAGGTTTCATAAGACATTTGGGAATCAAGAATTTGGTTGACTTTGAAAGATACAGAAAAGAAGTGAAGGAGGCCGAAAGTTATTTTTTCTGCTAACGACCACCACCCTTTCAAAGGACCATAAATTATTAGGAAAATCTGAGAGATACTCATCTGTTTTTACATATAGAGGTATATATACAAACAATTTCCAACATTTGAACCATATGTATTTATGTATATGTAAAATTATATATAAATATGGGAATACCATAAAAATGGAAACTAATACTTCCATGTTTATTTTGGGTTAAATCTCCTAATAAAGTGTGAGGTAGTTAAGAGTTTATTATCCCATTTTATAGTTGAGTAAACTGAGGCTTGGGGTGTTTGGGTCAGTGATTTCCAACACTGAGTGTACATTAGAATAATCCGGGGTGCTATTGAAAATACTGCCATGTGGCGGAACACAGAAACATTAAGTCTGCATCTCTAGAGGGTAGAGGGTCTATCAGTGTTTTATAAAAGCTCTCTTGGGAATTCAAAGTTAGTAACTCCTGGTTGAGAACATACGTTCAAGGTGACACAGTGGATAAACAGGGAACAAACTACTTTCTGCCTCAGTCTGTGTCTAGAACTCTCTTCCACTCATTAACTTTTATGCACTGTTGCCATAGGTAATACTGTCAACAGCTGTATGTGGAATCATGTTTCTCATTGTATGCATCCAGAGGTCAGGATGTGTGAGGCTATTTTTGTCAGCAGTCTTTAAATGACAGGGAGATGGGTGAACGGTGAAGGTGGAATGGTCACCAAGGAATCTACCTAATTATATATGGATGTGAAAAACAAAATATTTAAGAAAAAGCTAGATTTTACCAATAAAGCTTTTCTAATATTGTAGGAAAACAACAGTTTCTGTGATATAAGAATAATTATTCTAAAAAGTCAGAAAATTTATGAGTTATAAATCAGAGTTTACGGCTGATATTTCATCTTTGTTATTATTTCTTCCATGTTGAGATTACACATGTAGATCACAGAACCAGATTCTGTGTAAATATATTTGTACATTTTTAGTTATGATGTTAACTCCAATCTACCACTTTATGCTTTTGTAAGAGCCTTAAATAGATTTTCTTTTAAAATGTCGGTCATTGGGATTTTAGATTCCTAAAAACAAATAATAGCAATATGTTTACACTTAACAGATTTCCTCCTTTTGTGTTCCATACCTATTTCGTTTCTATTTATCAAATAATGCAGTATTATTAATATTAACTGAGGCTGTGTGCCTTCACTTGAGGTATAGTAAAAAAAAATAAGATTTTCATTTTTTTAAAACACACTAAAAATAACAAGCAATAGAGAACTGTAAGTTTACATTTTCAATAGATCAGTAGGTCCTGTAATATGCTTTTATATTGCCTTTTGGCATTATATTTATATGATTTTGAATAACAGCACTGGAAATACATTCCATGCGTTAAAATGACATTCAAAATTGAGTTGCTTAATTTCATCACAATTTCCGTAGCCTGTTGGATGCTTTGTTTTTTTCCCTAGAAATGTTTTCCTATGTTAGCGTTTTACTTTCTATTACAGGATAATCATTTCCCTAATTTTGGGTAGATATTGGCATGTATTTACTTTTGCTGTTAGGTAATTCACAAAAAGCAAGGGAGGAAAGTGTCACACAACCTCTCTGGAGAGCAAACAAGTCTCCAGAGTGTTTAGCTGTTGACGTGCTGTCATTTTATTCAGGGACTCTACTGTGCTTCCGTGTCTGTATCCAGGGAGGCGAGCCTGCGGCCCGGCTGCGCTGCAGCGCTGGCAACGCCGTCTGGGGTCAGGGAGGGGCCGCGCGTCCCGGGCCGGGTCTGGGCCCCCGGGGCGCCCCCGCACTCACGCTGATCTTGGTCCCGTCGCTGTCCGGGTCTCTGTCGGGCAAGAGCTCCACCTGCCGGCGAGGAGCGAAAGCACGGCCGTCAGGGCGCCCGGGGTCCGGGCGAAGACCCGGCCGCGCGCCCACCCCCGTCCAGGCCCCGCCCCCGCGCGGTCCCCGGCGCCGTCCGTGCCGCGCGTTCGCTGCGCTCGGGAGGCGGGGCCGGGAGCCGCGGCGCGGCGGGGCGTTTTTCGCGGGCTGCGGGTGCGGACGCGGGCCCGGGGGCGGCGGGGCGGGGCGGGGCGGCGAAGGCGTCAGGGCGAAGAGCCCGGGACGAGATTCCGCGCCCGCTCCCGGCCGCCCCCCGCCCCGCGCCCCGCGCTGCCGTCTCCCGCGGGCTCCCAGGCGCGCAGCCTCGCGCTGCGCGCGGCCTCCGTCCGGCCGGGACCCCGGCCCCTCGCGCCACGGTCTTCCTTTTCCTCCGCTCCTCCGCCCCGCGCTGCCTCCTGTCGGCCCGTCCCCTCCGTCCCCTCGGGGCTCCCCTAGTCCCCGCTCGCCTCACTGCCTCCCTCCTCTCTCCTCTCCGCCCCCCCTCTATTCCTCCTCGCTCCCTCGCGCTTTTCCTCTCTCACTTCTCTCTCGCATTCAATCCCCTTTCTCTCCCTCGCCCTCTCCCTTCCTTTCTCCCTCCTCCGCTCTTCCTCCCGGCTTCTCCCTCCCATTCTCTCTCTCTCTCCTTCTCGCCCACACCCTTCTCCGTCCTCTCCCCTCTCCCTCTTCCTTCTCCCCCTCCCCCCATTCTCCTCCCCCTCCCCCCCGCCCTCCCCCTTTCCCACTCCAGTTCTCCCTCCCCTCCTTCCCCTCTCCTCCTCACCCCTCCTTCTTTCCCCTTTGCCTTTCTTCCTCTCTTCTTTCTCTTTCCCTTTCCTCTCCCCTTTATCCTTTCCCTTTCTCCTTGTTTTCCCTCCACTGTCTGTTCCCCTCTCGTCTCCTCCTTCCCTCTTTCCCGTCCCCTTCCCTCTCCCCTTTCCTCTCTCCCCCTTCTTTCTCCCTCTCCCCCATCCTTCTCCCTTTCCCACTGCAATTCTCCCTCCCCTCCTCCCCTCCCTCCCCTCCTCCTCTCCCTCCCTTCTCTCTCTCCCTCCACCCATTCCCTCTCCCTCTTTCCCCTTCCGTCTCCCTCTTCGTTCTCCTCTCTCCCTCTCCTGGTCTCCCACTTCCTTCTCTCCCTCCCCCCTCCCCCCTTCCCCCCTTTCCTTCTCTCTCCCAGTCTCCCTCCACCCCACATATCTGTTAGAGGTGGAGGTGAGAGGAACTGGCTGCCCTGGTTCTCTGGGCGTTCACTCCCGGGTTTGGGGTCCCCTACAGTGCCTGGTGCCCCGAGAAGGGAGTGGGGCTGGGACGGGGGGGTGGAGGCCGCCCATCGATTCCCCTCCCTAGTTCTGCGTCCAGAAAAGGGGCTCGCGGACGTCCCGGCACGTGGCAGCTCGGTAGGACCAGGGCGGGCATCTTCCTAAGAACTAGAACTTAGGGGAGGAGACGCTTCTCAGTTTAACTGGAGGAGACTGGGCAGCAGGACTTCCTTCTGGGTTTTAACTTAGCGTCCCCAGGACAAATTCCCGCTCACTCCCTGGAAGCCCTGGCGGTCACCCGCTCCCACAGAACTGGGCGGGTCCCCAGGGGTGCCTTGGTAGCACCTCGGCCCCCAGCCCCGTGCTGGACACCCCTAGGACCGAGCAAGCGAAGGGGAGAGGCGGGGTCTGCGGGCTCCGCTACCTGCGCACCGGCCCCCTCGGCCCCGGGTTCCAGGTCCTCCGGCCCCCGCAGAAACCACCACTGGATCTCCAGGTACACCGAGGCGGAGCCGCTCTGGAAGGCGCAGGACATCTCCACATTCTGCCCCTCGGTCACCGTCACGTTCCGCGGAAACTCGGTAAATTTTGCTGCAAAACAGAAAGGCATCCTTTTGGAATATCCACACCCCTCTTGCCAGCGTCTCTTTCCTTGAGAGCTCGCTACGTTTTTCCTGAACTTAAATAGCAACAAATCCCTCTGACATCCTCGGCTTGGTCTGGCTCCCCAAGCCCCATTCCTTTGCCTCTTTCCTGTCTAACTTTTGGTATCATATCTAAATCACTATGTCGTTGATCAAATCCAGATAATGGAAAGGTTAACAAGCTTGCCAATAACTCTGTTAGCCAAGATCCCCTCAGGTAGATCCAAATACCTTTTGTCAGATTGCAGTATTCCACAAAATTTACGAGAGATTCAGTGAGATACAATTTAGACAATTTGTCAAGTTGATATATGAGGAGCGCCTCTTGCCTCTAAGTTTCTAAACAATCTACGACTAACTGGATGTTTCATGTAACAGAGTGCATTATGATCATCTGTCAAAATGCGCATTCCTGATTCATCAAAAACAGTTATTAGCAACACCAGCGAAATATGCCTGCCATCAGTGAAGCAAGTTACACACTTTATAAACTGTGTGTTTCCAAATTAACCTGTGTTTTTCCCGTCACTGTATTTTGAATTGCCACACGTTAAGCTACAATGATCACGCATCCAGGCTTAGTTCAGATTAAACATTATTTAGACGTCACTACGGAAATGTTTCTCAGCTTTTTCATGACCAACCTTGACACTGCTAGTTTGCCAGATTGATGGAACCATGGTGAAACTCACAAAAATATCATGTTTCCTTCCTCCGAAAGGCATTTCTTGAACACGAAATACTCTTATGTTGTTACCAACGGGGTTGTTCTTATCTTGTCTAAGGGGCACTTTGCAAAGAGCTGATGGTTCCCTAAAAGTAGTCCTGGGAAGATTTGTGGCCAATGGAAGTGCACAACCACAATGCACACGTATGCAGTGGAGGGCTGTGGGGACTGCAGAAACGATTTGGGGTGGCCGCACTCCCCCCCCCACCCCACTCCCGTTTTAAAGAGAGACATAGTCTCTTTTCAACATTTTATGAAATCCTAAAAATGATCTCTAGTGAAATGAAACTATATTTATACCTAAAACAGGGAAGCTATTAAGGAGACGTTCTGATCGGAAAAGGACTTTTCTGTTCTAGCTGGCAGAAGAAAGGGTATGGCATTTCTGCTTGCAGCAGTGATGCAGTCTTCTGGTAGCAGAGATGTGATCTGTTCATGGTGCTGAAACCACCACTGCAGCCTACGAAGTCCTGAACAATCGGGTTCGCCAGGCTGCTGCTGCTTGTCATGCAAGTTGTGCCTTTTTATGGGTCTTCAGAGGAGTCTGTCCTTTCATAAGCACACGTACAAAAGGAGTCACACGGACCTAGAAAGGGGAAACTCTAAGCCCAGTCTGCCTACACAAGGAAGAGGGACTGGCAATGGAGAGTCCCCATATCCAGCCCCGTGTTTGTTTGCGATGATTATGTATGCATGAGTGGCTACCCTGTGCATGCACACAGATAGAAGGCGCGCGCGCGCACACACACACACACACACACACACACACACACGACCCTGTGTTTGTGCTCACCGGGAGCCCACCTCATTGTCAGGCACCAGCTAGATTTTCTCTCCAGCCTAGCTTGTCCACAGTTTAATAAACTTTAAAGAAAATCGTCAAACAGAACACTGTTTATACAGCCTTAGCCCACTGGTACTTGCTAGGAAGCGTATTACATCCGCCTGTCCATTCTTTTTGAGTGTAGGAAACACACACACACACACACACACACACAGGCGCACGCAAGCAAATGTATATTTGCCATTGAGCACAGACTTACCTTGAGAAGAAAGCCCTTGTTGTACATATAAAACGGAAAAGAAAACAAATCCAACATACGCCAAAAAGATCCCCATCATTCCAAAAAGGGAGGCGGGTCACATCCGTGTGGCCAGCAGCCGGAAAGCCCGGGAAGAAAGGCGTGCGAGCGGATGGCAGGCTCCGCTCAGAGCCCCGGGCGCGCCGCTGCGCGCATCCTGCCGCCGCCCCGGCGAGGGCTGCCGTGGGGAGAAGGGGCCGCGATTCTGGAAGCTCGGAACCCGGAGGCTGGGGCTCGGCGAGGCTCCCGGCGCCGCGCGGGCTGGGATCGCGGGGAGGAAGCGCGGCGCCGCCTGGCTGCTGCCTCCAGTACCTGGCAGCCCGTCCCACGTCAGCCCGCCGCTCCGGCTTGCGTGATCACCGCCCTCCCTCGGCGCGGAGCCGGCTCGGGAAGTGGGGAGTGGGCAAGGGGCGGGCGGAGGACTTCGCCGGGCTCGCCGCGCCGCAACTTTTCCCTCTAATGGCTGCGATGATGCCTTTAACTCTGTGCGCGCTGGACAGCGCCCCGCCCGGGAGCTCGCGCCGGGCGGCCGCGGAGGGCGCAGGGCTCGGCGGCGCCGCGGGTGGGGGGGTTCCCACTTCGCTCCTGTCGCCCAGCGGGTGTCTTTCAGCCGCGGCGGATCGGATCGCCGGGGCCGAGGAGGACGGCACGGCGGCGGGACTGCGGCGCCGGCGGGGGGCTCGGAGCGCGAGGCTGCGGGAGGGAGCTGGGCATTCCCGGGGACCGGGAGCGGTGGGATGGGGGAGACGCGGCTGGGCCGGGGAGAACAGCCATTTAGGGAAATGCCGCTTAACCAGTTACTAACTGCTCCAGCCGGGAGCATCGCAGCGAGGATTTCACACGGATGTCTTGCTGAACAGCCTTCAGTGCAAGCAGCTCGTGCAGGAGCCATATCGCTCCAGCTGGCAGACGGAAAACAGAAAAAGTACCAAAAGTCACGTATTGAGGGAATTTTCTCGAAAGAAAAGCCCACCATGCTGTGTTTACTTAAAAAAATTATATGCCTCCTGCCTTCTTTTTCTTCCTCTTCCTTGTATTTTGGAGTGGGGGAGGGATTTTAAATACCATTAAGGTCTTCATTATGTGATTTGTTTTGTTTATTTGCTTTTATTTTGCATAGCACAATAATTATGTAATGTTCCCTGGGACTAAGTGAATAAAGAATATTATTTTCGACACACAAAAAAAAATCACAGTAAGTTTCACAATGTGGAACAAATCTACGTATCTGCCTTGGTGAAGATTTGAGATGTATATTCTATTTTTATTAAGAACTGGAACACCAATGTATATTCTGTTAAAGACTCTATCTGTCCTTATGCAACCCAACTATTAGTGGACTTAAATCTTTTTAACAAAATTAATAGCATTTGCCATCCAAGAAGAGTACACGTTTTTTATTTCCATTATTATTTCTATGCAACTGTACCACAAATTTTCAGTATTAGCTGGAAACAGGAATTAGTCTTAACAATGCAGTCAGGGAGCCAATGCAGTGTATGTATTTTCATTTTACAGATAAAGAATGTGTAGTTGGCTAATGCCTTTACTAGCCAGAGAAAAACAAAACAAAACAAAAAAACCCCTGTAACATAGCTGTTGTATTTTAAATCACTTATCTTTTATTGCTGAACGCAGCAATAACTTAAATCTCAGAAAACTAAAGACACAATAACTTCATAACAATATTATTTATTTTCTGAAAATGTATTTATTTTTCACTGTGAGTAGGGACAGAATATGGGATTTGGAGACAATCGTGGGAGATATTTTATATCTGTTCACGTTTAGGCCAACCAGACTCTGTATCCTCCTTATATTTGGCAAACAATTTTGAAGTTTATCATTCTAAGAAAAGAAATCTCTTTATGTTCAAACATTCACGGACAATGAGTTCAGAGCATAGAAACATAATCCAAGTTAATAACACCTGAACCATACTAAACATCACTTGGAAAGCAAACAACAGAACCTTGCATATGCTTTAAATGTTATGCCTAAGAGGACGTTTTCAATATGGTCACACAATTTTGGCTTTATCTCAACCTTTAGCGTAAACATGGATATCATATTGTCATGGAAATGACCTGACTTCAAGGTTATCTGCTGTTAAAGCAGTTCTCAATATAAAGGGCATTCATTTTAAGTAAGAAGAGTTCTAAATTAATTTAGCAAAGCATTTCAACTTTTAAAGAACTTGATCCCTCTAACTATAAAAGTACAATAAAAATAAGCTTAAAAGTGTGCAAAATAAAGGGTGTGAGAACTTTTGTAGTACAGATAAACCATTGAATTACTTTAAAAGACAGTTATAAGCATTTAAGCTATAAAGGAAACAAAGAAGAAAGGAGGGAAGAAAGAAAGGAAGAAGAAAGATAAAATTGGAAAAGCCTTTCGTTCTGCTTATAAAAAGTGCCTGATGTTTTAGTTTTGCCAATGTAGACCAACATTTTTCCTTAAATATCTGTTATATCATCTCAAGGACTGTAAATAGTGCTAATAAACATATATACATTATCTTCTGCAGGCCATTTGCCTTGGTAAAGACAAACTGTCTCTATGTTAGTAGTTTGAAATGAGAAAATTAATATGTTCAGTACATTACATGACACAGTTCTGAGACTAAGTCCAATTTTTTTTTTATAAGTCCCTTGTAAAACACTATACTCTCCTACAAGATTGGAAGTAAATTATCAGGAAAGACAATTTGGCTGCATCTAAATCTAGGAGAAATATTTCCTGCCTATTTCTCTTTTGACAAAATGATTGCTGATGCCTTACCCTATTAAAAAACTGCAAATCTCTTCTTGAAAAATACCTATTGATAGTGCTCCAAAAAAAAATCTACCATTGCACTTTTTGATTGTTTTTCTTCCCTTTTAATTAGCTTTTGGTCATTATTTTGCTTCTTAAAAATTCAGACATTTCTCCCCTAAAACCTAAAATAGCAATGTTTATCTGAATATGCTCTTTCCTCAGGCATGATACAATCTGTTGGAGATCATTCCATTGTGTCCCGGTGCTATCTTATTTAGATTACGTTTATTCATTTTTTACATCTTCAAACTTGGTTAACTTACTCTTCAAACGCTGTTTCTTTGTGATGTCTGTGGGCTTCTACGTAAACTTTCAGAGCTATTGATCCACGTATGAGCTAAACTGGAGAGGGGGAGGGTCTTTCTGTTTTGTGGTTATGTCCTTTTCTCCTAAGGTTTTGGGGACATTTTTCCATCTTGAAGTTGAGGGAGATCACCTTATTTCACTTCCATAGGCTCGTGAGAGAATGGCTTTCCACATCACACTTTCAAAATCTGTCCTAAGTTGAGGCATAAGGGCCAAATGTAAACTTTAAAATTTTTTCATAAGTAACCCAAAGATACAAAATTAGATATTTCTTTTAGAAATAACTTTTAAAACAGCCATCTGAAGAATTGGAAGACAATCCTCACTGGGTTAGGTGCGCTGTCCTGTCCATGCCCTTTGATGTTGAAGCAATATAAAAAATACCCACAAAGAAATTCTATTTCAGTTGGAGAAAATAAGAGTGCAGGAGAAAGCCGCTAACTCATACTAACTAAAGATAAGCTTTTCAAATTTGCTTTCTACTGAATTATACCAGCCAGTGCTTTGGCCTGCTGGATTCACCAGTCTCTCCATGTCACAATTTCAAAGACGAGGGAGAATCCCTCGTGTGAAAATGATGGAAGAAGCAACATGAATAATCCCTCTTGCCACATGTGTCTAATGTTTTCACAGCATGTGTGAATTTCAGAATTAGAACAGAGTTTAATAAGCAACTAATACAAACCACTCATTCTACATATAAGGAACCCGTTATAACTAGTCACGTGTCACAGAAGCAAATCAATTCTTTATTTCTTCAAGATCCTAAGACCTAAAGTGCTTTAAAGGTAGGGTAAAACATTAAGCATCTTGAGGTAAGTAAATAAAAGTTGCTGTTTACTAAGAAAAAAATACTACATAAAACAAAATTAACTGCACCCAAACTCTTCTCTAGACACTAATAAACAAGTCTCTTAGGGTTCTAGACTCTTAGATAGTCCCCTCATCGCAACACAACTGTGGTTTTCTCATAGCTTGTGTTTCGTAAAGTAAATAATTTGTAGAGAGAGAATAACTGCTGCCCACTGGAAGTGTCAAACATTTTAAAGAGGCAGGTGACCTATATGGGCACTAACTGCCCATTACATGGCTACTGTTGATCTTAACCTTCCAGGTGGTGTTTCCTCCCTTTATTGCCTCCTTTTCTACATGACTACAATGTAAATTACTTACATCTGGCTTTCATTCTGCGGAAGTTGATGAAACTTTGCCATTGAAGTTCACAAAGTTAGACCTCAAGTTATTCATGAGGTCATGTTATGTCATTTTAAATCATAACGTCTGACCTAGAGGCGACATCCAGGAAAGGCAAAGGGAAGCCTCAGTATCACAATCTGCTTAGATGCCCTTTACAAAGCTCATGGCCACTTACATTCATTTTTTTTTCCTCTTAGGAGAACTTAAAATGGGCTCATAATCAAAACTAAGCTGTGCCTGTCAGTATCTTCATTAGCAGCACAGTTAGCATCAATACTACGTGTCCATCCTTTTGTGAAAACAATCTTCAGGTAGAGGGCACCAGGTAAGAAAAGCTGAGTATACTGTGGCTGAATCTACTGTCTCAGGAATGCTTCTTCCTGCTTCAGAATTATGCTGTAGTTAAACCTCAGGATTTGTGATATTTAATAATTTCAATATATGTGTTTCTCATTAAAAATTCTGTTATGGATTTTTAGCATGAATAACCAAGTAATCGCCTTCCTATCTATTTTTGTGCAGCAGATAATTATTTAGGGAAAGAAAACAAAATGCCGAGAAAAGCCGCCATTTTTGATAAAGTCTGTAATTTCTAAGTTTATCTGTGGTTATATACCTCTATTTACAGTTTGAATGAATGTAAGTAATCACTCAAAATAATGCCTTTGAAGATCTTTCAAGAAACTAAACAAGTTATAAACATTTAGCTAGTCTTACAGTTTTAAATATGCACATTCCCAACTAAAAATGGTTTCTGAGTTCTACCAATGTGGGTTCAAATTTCCTCTCAGTATTTATTGTATATATGTTCTTAAGCAAGCGACTTACCCTTCCTAGACCTCACCCACTTTTCCTGTAAATAACAGTTCCTGTTTTATATTTTGTGCAGATACAGTGAGATAATGCATACAAGTGCTTGATCGCAGTGTCAGTGTATAGAAGTGTTCAATAAAATCTAACTTACTTTTATCGTTTATCCCTGTCTGTGACGCATGAACCTGAGGCTTTGCAAAATTAAGATGGAGTGAAAAGGGAAGTCTCATTGAACCTTATAGTGATATTTTTAGGAGAATGCATGGGAATATTCTGAGCTTCTCCTGAGGCAAACTGCGGTAAGTATACTCTGTGGGTATTGAGGAATTAAGAACTAACATTTGAAAGAAAAACTGTGAATAGAGGGGCAAGGCAACAGTCTGGAGTTCTATATTTGATTCAGCAGTGTTCTAGCAGAGTTATTTTGGGAAAAGGGCTTTGGTACGACTCCAGTAGGTATGGAGCTTCCACCCATCCAAAAGTAAACTGAGCTAGATATGTTATTCAATGGCGATTAAGTGATTCTTTATGATAATAAACTTGACTGGAGTTAATCGGGTCACAGCAGGAAGGGCTCAGTGACTTAGGTAAGGAATCCTAGTCATCGCAGAGCTCTGTGTAGTCCCCTGGCCTCTTAGAAACCTGAGAATTAGGGGAGCATCATGGAAATCCTAGGTTGGTTAAAAAATGTGACACCACTAGAATGGTCTTGGGTCATGTCAGTTGCTCCATCGTAATTATTAATAGCACACACTTTTATTATATTTCAAAAGCTGTGCCCTTTGGATGGTAAATGATATAACTACCCTAGCTAAAGAGTAATATGAAGACCTTAGATCTGAAATCAAATTAAGACTCATGACTGGGTAACTGGGAAGGTGCAAGATGAAAGATCATTTAAGAGTCTTATAAATGGTCAGAATTTAGTTGGGAGGTTATTTGAGGTTAGATAAAAGAAAATTTTGATCCCAAGTCAGAGTGTTCTAAATTCGGAGAGTAGGAGTCGGCTCACATTCTCTTTGGAGATACCTATAGGTCCTGTGGGAGTAACCCCAATGGCTGGGCTGAATCATCAATTAGTCTTGGTAATTGCTAAGATTGGGCAAAGACACTTTAGATTTAAGGAAACATGGGTACAGGAAACTATACTTTGGAAACTGCACTGCAGTTTAAGAAGGAGGAAAAAAAAAGATAAAGTAAGCCTTCAGAATTTCCTGGGATTTGTGCTGTATTTGGAGGGCTTGGTTACTAATTGTAAAAATCGTGTTTGCTGCACCATAGTGAGTGGTTAATGTGTGTGTTGTGCGCATGTGTACCGGCATGGTGTGCTGTGGTGGTGAATTCAGGGAAGTGATAGAACTGGGGAGAAGGGAGTAAATGTAGGATTAAAGGGAAAACTGTAGCAGGCACTAATTTAGTTGCAATTTTTTATCCAGACAACGTAACTGGACCACATGTGCTAGATACCCTCATTCTCCAAGCGAGATATACCAGCCTTCTGTGCTCTATGGGGCCCTCTCTTCCCATACTGCTCCGGACCTTCTCTATCAGTTCTCTCCATTGCTCCTTAGAGTTCTCTCTTCTTCTTCTTCTTCTTTTTTTTTTTTTTTTTTGAGATGAATTCTCACTCTGTGGTCCAGGCTGGAGTGCAGTGGCACGAACTCAGCTCACTGCAACCTCTGCCTCTCAGATTCAAGCGATTCTCCTCCCTCAGCCTCCTGAGTAGCTGGGACTACAGGCATGTGCCACCGTGCCTGGCTAATTTTTGTATTTTTATTTATTTATTTATTTTAGTAGAGACAGGGTTTCGCCATGTTGGCCAGGATGGTCTCGAACTCCTGACCTCAGATGATCCACCTGCCTTGGCCTCCCAAAGTGCTGGGATTATAGTCCTGAGCCACTGTGTCCAGCCTAGAGTTATCTCTTCTAAGATTAAAGACATAGAGAAACTTCTCTATGTCTTCTCCCTCTTCAGTAAATATTCTCTCTCTCAATCTCTTTCTCTCTCTCTCTCACACACACACACTCTCTCTCTCTCTCTCTGTTCTTAATAGTGATATACTCTCTGGATGATACTACATGCCTAGGAACTTTGTTCATGGATGGAGACCGCGCTTGGTCTTGCACTCCAAATAACTAAGGGTTAGAACTTCCAGACCTTACTTCTCCACCTTGAATGTCCATTTGAGACTCACGTCCTTCAACTTAGACCGTACACATCTATTCTTATTCATCACAGACTCTTTCCTTAGATTTGTGGCTTTATCTCATCATCTCTAACCTGTGATTTGTCCTCATCACTTAGTTACTTCAACCTTTAGTTGGATGATGCTGTAAAAATTCTGCCATCTCAGATCTATGGTTTTATAGAAAATAAACATACTTTCATCCTACTTCAGCCACACACTTCCATTGTCTCATAATAAACTTTGCTATTTCCTAGGACTATTACACATTGGAAATAATAAATTTAGACCCCAGATCTTACCAAAATATTTCACCTTTTCTTTTCCTGTACTCAGTTACACCTAAGACATTAGTATGTCAACAATTTCACAAACTTCATCCCAGTTTCTCTTTTGGCATTTCTACCTGTATCATTTTACCCCTTTCTTCATTTCTTTCCCCCTCACACTTAGATTCAAAGTGCTATTAGTTCAACCAATCTTGGCCTCACTCTTTATGTCAGAAGACCAGTATAAGGATTCTGCAAGCTTCTGAGTACTTGTATCCTAACATTCATTTAGAAACAAAGCAAGCAAGCACGGGATTGGCCCACCACATGTACGGTTTTATTTATGACCTAATCTCTATCATCCTCCAATCTGGCAAACAGTGGTGGCATTTCAGCTCCCCACGCATTGGTGTGTTGAGGGACTTCTTCAAGAGGGCCCAGATATTCCTCCAATCAAGGGTTTTTTTGTGGTGAATTACAATCTGTTGGTATTGGAGGAATAACGATCTCCTATTTGAGACACAAATTGGAGTTAACTCAAAACAATAAAACTTACTGACACTAAGGCCTTGAGACTGTATTCATGAAATGTATGTGAGAAGTGGGACAAGGCGACAGGCTGGAATTCTATATTTGATTAAGCTGTGTTCTAGCACAGTTTTAGTGGAAAGGGGCTTTGGTATGACTCTAGTATGTATAGAGATCCTATGTGTCTGAGGACGTGGTAAGAGGAATCTTTTTATTTTGTAATGACTTAAGTCATGTTTCTGTTGACCAGATCTAAAGTCTTTTATGTTTCTTCCCAGTTGTACATATTGGGTAATACTACATATAAATTGTTACCTATTTAGTTTCGAGGGCCATGATGATTAATGGGCCACAAGCAGAGATCCATACAGATTAAAACCCCTGGATGGCCATAGCATTATTTGGCTGCCATGAAGAAGTCATCCCCATCGAAAAAGGAGCCCATTGCAATGGTGCACTACAGAAGGATGACTCCACAGAGCTGGCTTTATGGAAGCTAGTGATGCTTTCCTGGTACTTGGTAATGTCTTAGCGAATGGGGCATCTTCTGAGCCCTCCCAGGGAATAGTGGGAAAGTAAATGTGTTTCGCATGATAAACATATACAGCATTCCTGTTTTCCTGAATCTTTGGTATCTTTCTCCATATTATACTATGGAAGTTTATCATTTTAACTTCCTTGAATGTAAGCCATCTTTAACAAGTTTCAGTTACCCAGCCAAGCAAACTCTTAGAGCCGCTTTCGACTTCTAATGCTAGCATGGTAAACCTTGAATCTCATTTAGTGAACCACTTTAAGAAATTAATGAAAATGTAATTAAATTAAATATCCATTCGTGATTATTATTCAAAATTTCTTAACACACAAAAAATATAAGAACTCTCTTGATATTAAGAAGGACATCTATTATATATCAAAATCCAATATCATAACAGCAAAACGTTGATGTGTGCCTCTGAGTTTGGGACTTAGAAAAACATGCCCACAACCTTCAGTATCATTCAACATCGTATTGGAGGTACTGGCTAACAGCACCTTAAATCAAGAATAATGAATAAAATATATAAGAATCAAAAAAGTTGAAATAAAACTGATAATATTTGCAGTGGATATGACTATACATGTAGAAAATTTAAAGATGAATTGTCTGAATTTATACATAAATTTTGAAAAACTGTTGCATATATGGTCAGTGTATCACACCAATTGTATTTCCATATTCTAGCAACAAAGATTGACTATTAAAATAGGTTAAAAAGATACAATTTACAAGAGAATAAAATTATCAAATGCCTATGAATTCTAATAAAAAAGTGCAGGACTCTATATAGAAAACTATTAATATGTTGAGAGAAATATAAGAATGACTAAATAAAATAAAGGTATTTTCATCTACATTGACTGGAAGACACATGAGTTTATGTGTTTATGCAATCCAATAAAAAATCTCAAGAGGTCATTTCTGGTGACTGACAAGCAATTTTATATGTCTTCTGGAAATTTTTGAGGATAAAGAATAGCAAAGATTTTTTTTTTTTAAGGAAGAGATATTACCTTAGTCAATTTGGGCTGGGTGGCTTACAAACAACAGAAATTTATTCCCCACAACTCTGGAGGCTGGGAAATCCAAGATGAAGGTGCTGTCAGATGGTGAGGGTGCACTTTCTGATTCATAGATTATTGTCTTCTTACTGTGTCTCTACCTGAATATACATGGTAAAAGAGCTCTCTGGGGTCTCTTTTATAAAGACACCAATTCCATTCATGAGGTGTTCACTTTCATAACCCAGTCATATCCTAAAGGGCCCACTTCCAAATGCCATCATATTGGGGATTAGAGTGTAACATATGAATTTTGGAGGAGACACAAATATTCAGACTATAGCAGCTATGAAGTCTTAATCTACTAGTTATCAAGACAATATAAAGAATTGTAAGGACGTTGTCATATTAGCATGAGGTTAGAGAAATGGACAAATGATATCAAAAGAGACAAATGATATCGAAAAAGAGACATCTGACTGCTATATGTGGACTTTTACATATAACAAAGATGAGATTTGAGGTAAATAGTCAAAGGAAGATATTTTCTATAAATGATGGTTGGTCATTTGGAAGGCTGCATGGATACGAAGGGAAATACGATTCCTAATTTGAAACTCTGTTCAGAAAAAATATATAGGTTGATTATAATCTAAATGAGAACACCAAAACATTAATATTCCTTGACAATAATATAGACGAAAATACTCTTGATTTTGGTATATGGAAGTATTGCTTAAATGGGGTTAAAAAAAAAGACTACCCATAAAGGAAAAAATTGACAAATTGGACTCCATTAAAATTAAGAAGTTCTGTTCACCAAAGGACATCATTAATTAAGAATGAAAAACTGCAGAGTAGAATAGAAAAACTCGTATTTGGAATATGTTAAAAATTTCCATAGATCAATAGGAAAAGGCAAAACACTTTACATTTACTTCACAAAAGAGAATATCTAAAAGATGAATAAATACATGAAGACATTTCATCTCTTTAGTAGCAACTCAAATGTACATGAAATCACAGTGAGATAGTATGCTCCTGTTAGAATAGCCAAATTTAGAAGATTATTGTTTTCAAGTATTGACCTGGATGTGGAGCAATATAGGAAGGCTCTTGAAATTTGGTGGGAATACCACCAAATTAGTACTAGCACTTTGGAACTCAGTTTAACATATCTGCTAAGTATAAGATGTACTTACACTATGAACTCTCCTTCCATTCCTAGGTATATATGCAATAGGAATTTGTGTAGCTGTACACTAAGAAACTTACGTAAGAATATCACAATAATTACCTGGCATAATCCATGATGATTACCTTTAAGAAGTCAAAACTGTTAATAATCCTGATGTCTATCTTCAGCAGAATAGGTTAATAAGTTGTGGCATATTCATATAATTAAATATCAGACATCAAAGAAAATTAACAAGTATAGCCATAGACAACAAAACTGATAAATCTCATAAACATATTGAACACAGGAGGTTAGACACAGGAGAGCACATACTCTATGGTACCATTCAATCAAATTGTAAAATGAGGTAGAGCTATACTATGGTGATAGAAATAAATACTGGAAAAGTGAAAGGGATGTCATGTGGATAGATGTCCAATGGGTCTCATCATATTCTATTTCTTGACCTGCAAACTGGTTATATGACTGTTCTCTGTGTTGATTTGTTGATCTGGACATTTATGTTTTCTGCAGTTTTCTTTAATAACAAATAACAAGAAATTTGAAACCATTACCATTAAACTGATGTCATGAAACATTCATTCTTAGTAGTCTCAAATGGGCCCTCGATGTTGCTTGTAGCTCTATTATTTTAATAGCAATAATTATAAATATATCACCTCTGTTATTTTCATAGTAATAATCATAAATCTATTAATCCCTTACTTGGTTCACTCCACACTCACCACAGTTACTATTTCATACTCTTGCCAGCTTCCTCTTCCTTCAGCCTCAAGAGTTCTCCTTATGTGATATAAAGACACCCACTACTGCTGCTCTAAATATTCAATAGACGCTATGGGAGGAAAGCTCCCCCAGCTTTCTGTCTCCAAACACACAAACTTACCTGCAGGGGTGAAGCTAGTATTACAAGATGACTGATTTATTAGCAATAATTAAATTATGTTCAGAGAGATGAAACCTCCCAAATAACACCTTAAGCAAGATTGAACTTTATCTACCTGTCACACAAAGTCTGGAGGTCAGAGATACAGGGCTTTTCTGACACTCTGCTCCTTGAAGTCTGAGAGAGGCTGAATGTTGTCCTCATCTTTGTGATTCGATGTGGCCACATGTACATTCCAGACAGCAGGCTCCGAGAAAGGGGAGGGCAAAGGACCAGCGTGCAGATGAGCACAGGACTTGAGACGGCTGCGGCAGCTTCCCCGGGGCTGGTTTCCAACTTTTCTGAGGTTCTATGGCTCACCAACACAGACACTGTTGGTGTCACCTTATTCACCAGATGGTCCTCATGGGCAGGATTCAGGCTGTTCTCTGATGGCTTTCTCTTTGATAATACATCCATTTTCCATTCACTACTTAATCCAGTATAAGCTGGATTGAGCCAACACAAAATTCACTGAAACTTATTTCACCAAGGTGACTAAAAACGTTCTTGCAAAATAAACCAGTGGACATTTTTCATGTCTTATCTAATTGGACCTCTCAACATAATTTAACTGTGATGGCCAACTCATGCATCTAAAACTGATTTTCCCTTGATTTTTAATCATCGCAATCTTCTATTCTCTTCCTATTTCCATGGCCGTCCCCAGTATCTTTTCCCAATGCCCTCTTTTTCTACCCTTCATTCTATGCTAGTACTTTGAAGAACTATGTCCTGTGCTGTATTCTTTTCATTCTTTACCCGAGCGTTAACAATATCAGCCGTTTCAGTTTCAGTTATGTCATTGAGAATCTCCAAGCATATATCTTTAATTCAAAACTTCTCTTCTGAGATCTAGGTCCATCTGACTATTGAAAATATTCAGTTTAATATTTCCCAGGCACGTCATACTCAACATGCCCAGGACTTACCTTGTGATCTTCCCAAATCTGTACTTATTTTGCTGTTTACTAACTCAGCAGTGGCATTCTATTGCAAATCATTGTGCAATTAAGACAGCTTCAAATCATCTTGCGTTCTTCTTTTTCCCCCCATTTCCAATGAATTGCCAAGTCCTGTTGATTTATCCTATCATTACTATTTGAATTTCAACACTTACCATCAACACCAGGCTACCTAGATTACCACACAACCTTTGAATGTGATTTTCTATCTTTACTGTTGCTATACTCCATAGCTTTTCCACCCTGCAGTAATAAGGAGCTTCCAGAACTGCCAGTCAAATACTGTCTCTCTTTCAACATCATCACTGGAATAACTGCTGTAACATTTTGGGGTGCCATTCCTGCCTAGCTCTTTAGCTTTACCTCTTGCCATTGACACATTTAATTTTATCTTTATTTTTTATCTGGTAATAAAAGAATCTATGCTTTGTCAGCACAAAAGACGTTTTCTCTCCCAGAACGTTTCTACTTCCACCTCTCCCACTTCTAGTTTTCACTTGGATTACTCTGAATAAACATAAAGATAACACTTAAATATTCAAAAACATTTCATGACCACTCTGTGCCATAGTACACCTATTCTAGGCTTCCAGTCACCTGCATTATTTTTATAAAACTTGTCATACTCTGTGATAATTGCTTATTAATATTCTATTTCTCATTACAGACTATTAGCTCTGTGTGTTCAGAATTTGAGTAACTTTACTCAGTATTTTTCCTTTAGTACACAGTTTAGTGTCTGTCAGAAAAAAAACCTGTCCCTGAGAAGGAGTAGTGAATACAGCACAACAAAAAATGAATACCTAGAAACTGTATGTACTTTTGTTCAATGCCAAGACTATTGCTAAGATGAACAATTGCTTATTTAATAATGAAACCGGTCTAAATCTATTATTCTTGCATCAAAAGCTTTTAGAATATTTTTCACATCTGTGATTAAAAATACATGAAGAGACAAAATCACAAAGAAAACCCAATTGAGAAAGGATAGTATTTTCAACAGATGTTTCTTTTGCAACTAGAACTCCATATAATCAATAATGAATTAGATGTATACATTACACTATTCACAAAAATTATCTCAAAAGAGTAATAGACATAAATGTAAAAATCAAAACTATAAAACTTCTAGAAGAAAACATGAGAAAATTAATGAGATCTTGGGTTTTAGAATTAATTTTCAGATGCAATACCAATTCATAAAAGAAAAAAAGTTGTTATACTTTATTAAAATGAAAAAAATTGCCTTGTAAAAGACATTGTTAAGAGGATAGGCAAGCTTCAGACTGACAGACACTATTTGAGAAACATATATTTAATAAAGAACTCGTATCCACAAAATACAGAAAACTCTTAAATCTTAATCACAAGGAAATAACCAAATGAAAACATGGGAAAGCATCTGAACAGACAACTCACACTAAAGAGGATATACATATTGCAAATAAGCATATGAAAATATACAAAACATTATTTGCCATTTGGGAAATGCAAACTAAAATAATAGTGAGATACTGCTAAACCTATTAGAATGGCCAAAATCCAAAAACCTGACAATATCAATTGCTGGTGCGGATGCAGGGAATCAGAAAATCTCATCCATTGCTTCTAGAACTGCAATATGGTACAGGCCCATTGGAAGACAGTTTGGCAGCTCATATTAGAGCTAAAATGTTGTCTTTCTTATGATTCTTATAGCTGTGTTCTTAGGTATTTACCCAATTCATTTGAAAATGTATGCCCACACAAAACCAGCAAGCAAAAGTGCTATTGGAAACTTTATTCCTAATAGCTGGAAGAACTAAAATGTCCTTTAATAGCTGAATGGATAAACAAACTGCAGCAGCCAAACAATGGCATACTCCTCAGTGGAAAAAAGGATGAGGTATTAATTCATACAACAATATGGAGGAATCTTAAATGCCTATTGTTAAGTAAATAAAGTTAGTCTGAAATGGCTACATGATGCATGATTTCAGTTATACGACTTTTGTAAACATAACAGTGGTTACTATAGTTCAAAGTGTGTGG
Organism: Cacajao melanocephalus; assembly: GCA_963573385.1. NCBI lineage: Eukaryota > Metazoa > Chordata > Mammalia > Primates > Pitheciidae > Cacajao > Cacajao melanocephalus. The sequence goes on along the minus strand of CAUYLG010017652.1, from coordinate 79,199 downwards.
GAAGGTGGAATAAGTGAACATGAGAATTGTTTTAGGGGCCAGGCATGCTGGCTCATGCACATAATCCTAGCACTTTGAGAAGCCAAGGTGGGTGGATCACCTGAGGCCAGGAGTTCAAGACCAGACTGGTCAACATGGTGAAACTCCTCTCTAAAAATAAAAATAAAAAAAATTAACCAGGCCTGTTGGCACACACCTGTAATCCCAGCTACTCAGGAGGCTAAGGCAGGAGAATCATCCGACTGGAAGACCGGGGTTGCAGTGAGCTGACATTGCATCACAGCACTCCAGCCTGGGCGTTGGAGCAAGTCTCTTTGTCAAAAAAAAAAAAAAAAAAGGAATTGATTTTAGGGTGGTGAAACTAGTCTGTATTACACTATAATGATGAATACATAAAATAGTGTATCTTTGAAAACCCATAGAACTTTACAGCATAAAGACTGAACTTCAGTTATGCAAATTTAAAAAATTAATTATGAGTTTAGTGATCCCAGGATGGAATGCAGATTAGGACAAAAGAGTTTAACTCTACTGCAAATGTTGGAAACAATCTCACTGAATGGGTGAGGAACAGGTGCTGACCTACGTCACTTTAGAAATAAGTAGTCTACAAGATTAAAAGGAAGGGAAATATGCACAAGGACTATCTTCAGCTAAAACGCTGAAGAAGTTGTTTCCATGGGAGTTAATAATTCTGAAACCACTACATGTATACTAGAATTAAACAAGTAAATAAATGGAAAGAAGATGCTTGGAAGCTAGGTTTCTCACTATTAGAGTGGAAGATTACAAATATGCAAGAGAGAAAGCAAGAATGATCCATGTGATAATGGATTACAGTTGGAGGCATCCAATGGATTTATGTTTCAATTAGGATAAATACAGTTGTTACATATGGAAATAAGTATCTATGTATATATGTGTGTGTGTAGAAATGGTTAGTATACATTTATACGTCTTTGCTTTGCAGCTGAGAAGCCCTAGCTGCAAAAGTGACACAGTAGCGATGAGCACAGTTACCTCTCAGAAGTTAGTTTCTAATGCCATTTTTAATAAAATTAACAAGGGTTTCTAGGAGAATTTCTAGGATTAGAGTGTTGGAATTCACTTGGGGTAGCTGGAAAAATATTCAATATTAGGAAAAGTTATAATCTAAAACCTTTTGTAAGGCCAAAAGGTTTTATTGGGACAGGCTGAAGGCAGCCACCTCATTTGCATTAGCATAGGAGAGAGATAGAGAGGATAAGAGGTTTTCCCAGTTCAAGTCTGTTTACCCCACATCCCTTTGTCTCTACTCTAACTGTTTACTCATGTAAATTTTGTGCTGGATGGTCCTCTCAGGGGGAGGTCAAAGGGAAATTACCCCTTAGTAGTGTTTACTCTGGGCCTGGAGCCTAAAGCTTTTATCATTTGTAAAACTGTTCTATTAACCATGTTAATTGTCAACAACTATGTTGACTTAGAACCTCTGTTGTAAAATCTTGGCTGAATAAATGTGTGGATGGACAGGGAGTCTTGGTCGATTGGTTGCATTTTGCCCCCTGAAAGCAGCTGACAACCATCCCTAGCCCACTTGAATCACTATAATGGTGTGAGAGTGCATTCATTCATCTGTTATTGAGTCGGGGTCTGCAGGCCAGACCTCCGCAGGTGGTGGTCAATGTCTCACTGGAGCAAAAAATACACAAGTAAGCCTGGAGCATCTTGTAGTATCAGCAGAGAGTGAAGGAGTGCTTAAAATAACAAGGATGATGAAGACATGTTAAAGAGACACAGGAGCCAACTGAAATAATTCTCGATAGCCAAAATTGAAAAAAATTAACAAAATTAAGCCAAATAGTATTGTGTTATAAATCTAAGTATAAAATAGATGTATTTGATTTCTTACTTTCATAGACTCTTGATAGAGTGTGATGAGAATATCTTCATACTTCTGTGGTCTTCTTCCACTAAGTCCATAATCTAAGTCTAATCAGGAGAAAATCATCATATTAATGTGTACTGAAAGACATTTTACAATTGCCTGACGTTAGTATTCAAAACTGTCAAGGTAATAAAAAATAAGGAAGGCCTGAAAAATTATCACAACCTAAGAAAATATGATGAATGAATGCATTGTGGCATACTGAATTGGATCCTGGAAGAAAAACGAAATTAGGTAAAAACCAAGGAAATCTGAATAAAATATAAACTCTACCAAAAGATAATTTATCAACATTTGTTTATTAAGTATAACCAGATAATTATATTAATGTAAGATGTTAACAGTATGATAACTAGGTGTGGGGCATCTATATGAACTCTCTGCACTAACTTTGCATTTTTTCCATAAATCTAAATCTGTTCAAAAATTAAAAATGTTTATTTAAAAATACACAAAGAGTGATGTAAGCAAGATGGTGGAATGGGAGTTTTTAGCATTTGTCCCCTCAAAGTAACATCATTTTGAAAAGCCATCCATGCATGAAAATATCTTCATAAGAGCAAAGAATTCCAGTGAGTGACTACAGCACCTGGGTAGAGCACAGAAACGAGGAGAGACATATTGAAGAGGGCAGGAAGCACAGCTTCCCATTCTTTATGTCACTTCTCCCCTAAGACCACAAAGCCACGGCACAGAGATCCCTCCCTGAATGAGAAGGATAGTGAAGTGAGTCCCCAGCTTCACTGTAGACCCTGGCACCAGGCCAACCTCCCTGGATCCAAGTTCCAGGCCTGCCCCTGTAGGCCCAGGCTCTAGGCTTGTCCTCGCATCAAGCTATCCCCTAAAGAACTGTGCATTAGGCATACTGTTTACCATGCTGGCCCCTAATCTAGACTCAAGGATTGCCCCAGCTCCAGCCCAATTCTCATAGACCCAGGCTGCAGGCTGGTTCCACAGACCCAGGCCCTACTCTACTCCCACAGAATTAGGCTTCAGAACTTCCCTTGCAGATCCAGGCACCAGGCCCACCACAGAGAACTCTGGCACCAGATACTTCCTCATGGAGTCAGGATCTAGGCCTGCGCCCACAGACTTAGGCTCCAGGTCTGCCCTCAGGCCAACACCACCTTTCCCTCTACCCAGGAGTCAGGAAGACTTATTCAAGAGCTATCTTCTCCAGCAAGCTCAACCATAGGCTCACTAATCAGCCTGCCAGGAATCTCTGGATTGGCTGACTACTAGAGGATTTTCCCTGACAAAGTCTGTTGTAAATACTAGAAGAGGTGCTTACTTCTTTACATATACAGCAACTGGCACAAAGACAGGAGGATCATAAATAAACAGGGAAACATGACACCACTAAAGGATCAAAGCGGGGCTTCTGGTGGATCATGGCTGAAAGGAGGCAGGACTCGATTCAGCTCCGACTCGGACAACCTGCATGATTCAGTAGAGGCAGCCACAATCCTCCAAGGAGCATAACTTCATTGACCTGGGAACCTGACCCCCATCCCCCATGGTAGCTGCAGCAAGCTCTGCCCAAGGAGAGTCTGAGTGCAGACATGCCTAACCCTGCCCCCATCTGGTAGTCCTTCCCTACCCACCCTGGTAACTGAAGACAAAGGACATACAATCTTGGGAGTTCGAGGGCCCTGCTGATCACCTGTTCCTCCCCATACTACCATAGGTGATGCTCTCTGGAAAGTGCCACCTTCTGGCAGGAGGCCAACCAGCACAAAAATAGTAAATTAAACGACCAAAGCTAAGAACCTCGCAGAGTCCATTTTACCCCCCTGCCACCTCCACTGGAACAGGTGCTGGTATCCAAAGGTGAGAGACTCATACAAGGTTCACATCACAGGACTCTGTGCAGACAACCCCCAGTACTGGCCTGGAGCTGGATAGACTTGCTGGGTGGCTAGATCTAAAAGAGAGATAACAATCACTACAGCTCAGCTCTCAAAAAGCCACATCTATAGGAAAAGGAGGAGAGTACTACATCAAGGGAACACCCTGTGGGACAAAACAATCTGAACAACAGCCTTCAGCCCTAGACCTTCTCTCTGACAGAGCCTACCTGAATAAAAAGGAACCAGAAACAAACTCTGGTAATATGACAAAACAAGGTTCTTTGACACCTCCAGAAAATTGCACTAGCTCACCAGCGATGGACCCAAACCAAGAAGAAATCCCTGATTTATCAAAAAAAAACAAACAAAAAAACAATTCAGGAGGTTAGTTATTAAGCTAATCAGGAAGGAACCAAAGAAAGGGAAAGCTCAATGTAAGGAAATCCAAAAAAATGATATAAGAATTGAAAAGAGAAATATTCAATGAAATAGCATAAATAAAAAACATTCAAAACTTCAGGACACAGTGAACACACCTATAGAAATGCAAAATGCTCTGGAAAGTCTCAATAATAGAACTGCATAAGTAGAAGACAGAAATTCGGAGCTCAAAGACAAGGTCTTTGAATTAACCTGATCCAACAAAGACAAACAAAAAAGCATAAGAAAATATGAACAAAACCTCCAAGAAGTCTGGGATTATGTTAAATGATCAAACCTGAGAATAATCAGTGTTCCTGAGGAAAAAGAGAAATCTAAAAGTTTGGAAAACATATTTGGGAAAAAAACTTGCTAGCGACCAAGATTGCCAAATACAAGAAGCACAAAGAACACCTGGGAAATTCATCACAAGAAGATCATTGCCTAGACATACTGTCATCGGGTTATCTGAAGTTAAGATGAAGGAAAGAATCTTATGAGCCATGAGATAAAACCACTTGGTAACCTATAAAGGAAAACCTGTCAGATTAACAGTAGATTTATCAGCAGAAACCCTGGAAGCTAGAAGGGATAGGGGCCCTATCTTCAGCCTCCTCAAACAAAACAATTACCAGCCAATAATTTTGTATGCAGTGAAAGTAAGCTTCATATAGAAAGGAAAGATAGTCTTTTTCAGACAAACAAATGCTGAGAGAATTCACCACTACTAAGCCACTGCTACAAGAACTGCTAAAAGGAGATCTAAATCTTGAAACATATCTTGGGAACACATCAAAACAGAACCTCTTTAAAGCATAAATCTCACAGGACCTGTACAAGAAAAAAAATTAAAAAACCCAAAGAACAAAAATACCAAGGTATATAGGCAACAAATAGCGCAACGAATGGAATGATACCTCACATCTCAATACTAACATTGAATGTAAATGGCTTAAATGCTCTGCTGAAAAAGAATGGAAAAGAATTCACCAATGAACTATCTGCTGCCTTCAAGAGACTCACCTAACATATAAAGACTTGCATAAACTTAAGGTAAAAGTGTGGTGGGTGGGGGGAGACATTTCGTGCAAATGGACACCAAAAGTGAGCAGGGGTAGCTATTCTCATATCAGATAAAAGAAACTTTAAAGCAACAGCAGTTAAGAAAAAAGACATCATATAATGATAAAAAGGCCTTGTCCAATAGGAAAATATCACAGTCCTAAACATATATGCACCTAATAATAGAACTCCCAAATTTATAAAACAATTACTACTAGACCTAAGAAATGAGATAGCAATAATAGTAGGGGACTTCAATACTTCACTGACAGCACTAGACAGGCCATCAAGACAGAAAATCAACAAAGAAACAGTGGATTTAAACTAGGCCCTGGAACAAATAGACTTAACAGATATATATACAACATTCCATTCAACAACCACAGAATATACATTCTATTCAACAGTGCATGGAACTTTCTCCAAGATAGACCATATGATAGGCTACAAAACAAGCCTCAATAGATATAAGTAAATTGAAATTATAGCAAGCACTCTCTCAGGCCATAGTGAATAAAACTGGAAATAAACTCCAAAAGCAACCTTTAAATCCATGCAAATACATGGAAATTAAATGATCTGCTTCTGAATGAGCATTGGGTCAAAAAGGAAATCAAGATGGAAATAAAAAAATTCTTCAAACTAAACAACAATATCAAAACCTCTGGACACAGCAAAGGCAGTGCTAAGAGGAAAGTTAACAGCCCTAAATTCCTACATCAAAAAGTCTGAAAGAGCACAAATAGACAATCTAAGGTCATACTTCAAGAAACTAGAGAAACAAGAAAAAATCAAACCCAAACCCAGCAGAGAAAATAAAATAACCAAGATCAGAGCAGAACTAAATGAAATTGAAACAAAAAAATACAAAAGATAAATAAAATAAAAAGCTGATTCTTTGAAAAGATACAATTGATAGACCATTAGCAAGACTAACCGAGAAGATAGAAAATCCAAATAAGCTGAATAAGAAATGAAATGGGAGATATGATAACTGACATCACAGAAACACAAAAGATCATTCAAGTCTACTATGAACACCTTTATGCACATAAACTAGAAAATTATATCCCAGATAAACACAGATACTAAAACCTTGAACAAAATACTAGCTAACTGAATCCAACAACAGATCAAGAAGGCAATTCACCATGACCAAATGGGTTTTATAGCAGGGATGCAAGGATGGTTTAACAGATGCAAATCAATAAAGGTGATACACCACGTAAACAGAATTAAAAACAAAAATCACATGATCATCTCAATAGATGAAGAAAAAGCATTCAATAAAATCCAGAATCCCTTTATGATTAAAAATCTCAGCAAAATTGGCATACAAGGGACATGCCTTAATGTAATAAAAGCCAACTATGACAAACCCACAGCCAACATAATACTGAATAAGAAAAAGCTGAAAGCATTCCCTCTTAACTAGAACAAAACAAGGATGCCCACTCTCACCACTCCTCTTCAACATAGTACTGGAAGTCCTAGTCAGAGCAATCAGACAAAAGAAAGAAATAAACGGCATCAAAATTGGTAAAGATGAAGTCAAACTCACTGTTTGCTGATGATATGATTGTTTACTTTGAAAACCCTAAGGACTTCTCCAGAAAGCTCCTAGAAATGATAAAAGAATTCAGCAGAGTTTCCAGATACAAGATGAATGTACACGCATCAGTAGCTCTTCTCTACACCAACAATGACCAAGTGGAGAATCAAATCAAGAACTCAGCCTCTTTTACAATAGCTGCAAAAAAAAAAAAAAAGCTTCAGAATATACCTAATCAAGGAGTAGAAAGACCTCTACAAGGAAAACTACAAAACAGTGTTGAAAGAAATCATAGATGACACAAACAAATGGAAACACATCTCATGCTCATGGATGGGTAGAATCAATATTGTGAAGATGACTATACTGCCAAAAGCAATCTTCAAATTCAATGCAATTTCTATCAAAACACCACCATCATTCTTTACAGGATTAAAAAAGGAAATTCTAAAATTCATATGGAACCAAAAAAGAGTCCACACAACCAAAGCAAGTCTAAGTAAAAAGAACAAATCTGTAGGCAGCACATTACCTGATTTCAAACTATGCTATAAGGCCATAGTCACCCAAACAGTGTGGTACTGGTATGAAAACAGACACTTAGACCATTGGAACAGAGAATAGAGAACCCAGAAATAAACCCAAATACTACAGCTGGCCAACTGATTTTTGACAAAGCAAACATAAACAAAGTGGGGAAAGTACACCCTTTTCAACAAATGCTGCTGGGACAATTGGCTAACCACATGTAGGAGAATGACACTGGATCCTCATCTCTCAAAATGAACAAAAATCAACTCAAGATGGATTTATACAAAAATCAACTCAAGATGGATTAAGGACTTATACCTAAGACCTGAAACTATAAGAATTCCAGAAGATAGCATTGGAAAAACCCTTCTAGACATTGGATTTCATGACAAAGAACCCAAAAGCAAATGCAATAAAAGCAAAGATAAATAGCTGGGACCAATTAAACTAAAGAGCTTTTGTATGGCAAAAGGAACAGTTAGCAGAGAAAACAGACAACCCACAGAGTGGGAGAAAATATTCACAATCTATATATCTGACAAAGGACTAATATCAAGAATCTACAACAAACCGAAACACATCAGTAAGAAAAAAACAAACACTCCCATCACAAAGTGGGCCAAGGACATGAATAGACAATTCTCAAAAGAAAATATACTAATGGCCAACAAACATGAAAAAATGCTCAACATCACTAATGATCAGGGAAATGCAAATTAAAACCATAGTGCGATACCACTTTACTCCTTCAAGAATGGCCATAATCAAAAAATAAAAAAACAGTAGATGCTGGCATGGATGTGGTGAACAGGGAACACTTCTGTACTGCTGGCAGGAATGCAAACTAGTACAACCACTGTGGAAAACAGTGTGGAGATTCCTTAAAGAACTAAAAGTAGAACTATCATTGGATCTAGCAATCCCACTGCTGGTTGTCTACCCAGAATAAAAGAAGTCATTATTTGAAAAAGATACTTGCACACAACTTACAGTTGCAAAATCGTGGAACCAACCCAAATGCCCATCAATCAATGAGTGGATATAGAAACTGTGGTATATACATATAATAGAATACTACACAGCCACAAAAAAGAATGAATTAACAGCATTTCTCGTGACCTGGATGAGATTGGAGACTATTATTCTAAATTCAGTAACTCAGTAATGGAGGACCAAAAATCATGTGTTTTTTCTGATATGTGGGATCTAAGCTATGAGGATGCAAGGCATAAGAATGATAAAATGGCCTTTGAGGACTTTGGGGAAAGGGTGGTGGGGGGAGGGATAAAAGACTATAAATATGGTGACGTGTATACTGCTCAGGTGATGAGTGCACCAAAATCTCACAAATGACCACTAAAGAACTTATTCATGTAACCACATAGCACCTGTATGCCAATAACCCATGAAAAAAAATTTGGTTATTTTTGTGAGAAGTAATGTTGGTGAGGTTTTTCCCACTGCTTTTCTTGGTAGGGATGTATAGCACTGTAAAATTTAATATTGGAGCTACATTAAAAGTTGTAGGATAATTTAAACTTATAAAGAAGTTAGATATTTCAAAAGAAGTATTTCAGTGGTTTTCACAAAGAATCAACAACAAAGTGAGAGGCAATACATAATTTCTTTGTGTTTTACCTTTGTTTTTCTTGTGAAAATTTCTGTGATTTTGCCACTGGTGTTCTGGAAATAATACAATTGTGTTAAAAAATGTGTGCCATGAGAATATGATAGTGCAATTGGGAATTAAAAAAAGGCAAAGAAACCCTACTTATATTTTATTAGTTTTTGAATAAGTGAATGTTTAGTGTGGGCTTTCACTGACTTCTTTGATGTCCTTTTTAATGTAGACAATATTATAAACAGTGCTAGCTGTTGCAAAAATCATGCAACTTGAATGTTTATATTAGAATTCTCCATTAATTTGTCATATATTGGAAAGAGATTTGGGATTCTATAACTTAATAAATAATTTTGAGGATTTTGGAGAGGATTAAGTGAGATGAATTATATAAATGTATAATAGAGAATCTGACAAATTGAATGAAATTAGACAATAATCAATGCTTACTGGATGCCCCAAAAGCAAATGGTTGTGATGTAAAGTATCTTTTAAAGTATAAAACAGACTGTGAGAATACTACATGCCAAAACACATGAAATTTTCCAAAGGTGTACTGAGAGGAAAATTTTCTGAATTTAAAAGTTTGTCTTACTAATCAAGAAGTTGAAAAAAATGAATTAATTCTACATTTAAATTTCAAAATTCTCATCAATGAAACTTCGCAAAAGTGAGTGGAGGGATGGAATTTTAAAGGAATAAATTGTTGAATTATAAAGTAGAAAAAGTGGACTTGACAAATAAATATCTTCTAGTCCTGGTTCTTTTTATTTGCTTAATTTAACATTTTCAATAAGTAAATATTTTAATAACATAGAAATAGCCAGAAAATAATAAAAGCTACAACATACTCATTAACTAGACGTGACACGTTTTGTCATACTTGCTTCAAATCTCTCCCTCTTTTTGTTTAAGAAATCTTACAAATAGAATTCAAAGCCTCTATACTTTCATCCCTTTTTATTGGTACTTTTTATACATTGCTATTCAAGTACTATAATTTTTATTTATTATTTTATTTATTTTTTAATATATTTCCTAAATATGTATTGTTGGTACAATATACATTTTATTGTTATCACAAAAACTTAAGTAATTTTATATTGAATTTATCTTTTTATAATTTGATTTACCGACCCAACATATTACAGTATAAAAATATAAAACTAATCCAAAATGAATATTATATCTTTTGAAATGATTAGATTGAATGGGCATAACTTGATTGATAAAATATATCATCTGAAGTTTAACAATTATTCTTTTGGACATTTATATTTAATGGTGACTTATTTTTAGTTTTGCTAATGTATTTTCTAATTTTCTATAATATATATCTTCTAAAGTTTAACAGTTATTCTTTTGGATGTTTATACACAATGGTGACTTACTTTTTAGTTTTGCTAATGTATTTTCTAATTTTCTACAGTAAAATTGTTTCACAGTAAAATTCATGTGCACGTATGTTTGAAAATAAAATGTACAAACCAATGCAAAACATTAGAAAATGTTAATGATATAGATAATTGTTTACAAAATATAGACTACAAACGGAGCCAAGTAAAGAAAAGACAAGTCATCATAGACAAATGCTTAGATATCAGTAATGATCATCAGAAATGAATATCTTTCTGCTGCTTCTCTCTCATTCTACTTTTTGTAGACCCCCTACCATGGCAGTTTCAGGCCTTTTATTTAAGTATCAAGAATCAGAAATTTTCTATCACAGAGGAAAAAAAAAAGCTGAAAAGCCTCTGTCTTAGCCCATTTGGGGTTGCTGTGAAGAAATACCTGAGGCTGGTAATTTATAAAGAAAAGAGGTTTATTTGGCTCATTGTTCTGCAGGCTGTACAGGAAGCATGACTCTGGCATCTTCTTGGCTTCTGGAGAGATCTTGGAACAGTTTCTACTCATGGCGGAAGGTGAAGGGGAGCCAGTGTGTGCAGAAATCACGTGGCAGGAGGTGCCAGGCTCTTTTTAACAATCAACTCTCCCAGGAACTTACAGAGTGAGATTCATTCATTACTACCAGGACGGCACCAAGCCATTCACGAGGGGTTCACCCTATGACCCAAACACCTCCCACTAGGCCTGGACTCCAACATTAGGGATCGAATTCCAGTGTGAGGTTTGAGGAGACAACCAACCAATCAACCCACAGCAGCATCCAAATCATTTCTTCAGAGCTAAACTAAATCTTGTATCACGCTAATCTTAGAGCATAATTATATAACAAATTACTACAATTTAAATAGAAATTGTTGAGTGTTATGCAAATATTTCATAATTTATTTTGCAATTAATGTATAGTTTAAGGGAGATTTTAAAACTTTGCACAAGCTTGTTTTGTAGCTTCTATGTAATATTCATATTTACTAATATTTACCTCATCTTTGATATATTGATATTAGATAGCAAGAAAAACATATCTGAGCAGTCTCTCTTATGATAGAATCTGCATAATGCAATATAAGAAAATGCTTTCTGTAAAATGCAGTCTCTCTGTAAACACCCAACCATTGTTTGACATGGTGATGAATTGGGAAGGGAATGTAAGTGACTTTTCAGTGTTGAAAGGAGTTTGTGCTATTGGAACATTACAGGAGCCTCTTTTGCTGCATCCAATGTTTTAAGATTTCTACATTCCTTGGAAAGTTTGTAAAGCACCCATTTAAGGTAGACTATAATAAGAAAAAAACTGTAATACTGTAATTATACTGTAAATATACTCTAATACGATAACATTTTCATAAATATAATGAAAATTTAGGCAAAATAAACAATAATCCCCAAAAGTAAGAAAGTTGGAGTATCGGAGGACAGAATAAGTGAAACAATTACAAAGGGCATAGAAAGATGATAGGCTCAAAATGCATTATATTAATAATTACATAAATTTTAAATGTACTAATATTACAGTTTGAAAACAAATATTGCCAGAATAGTTATTGAAAATGAGCATGATCCAACCATTTCTATTGAAAAGAGACACATTTAGATATAAGGGCACAGAAGGATTTAAATGGAAAGAATGGAAAGAAGATATAAAGTTGGTCCTCTTTATTCACTGATTCCAAGTTTGCCTGCTAGTCAAAATGTATTTGTAACTCCTAAATCAGTACTCTGTGTTTTCACTGTCATACTCAAACCTGTGCAGAGCAGTGAACATTTTGAGTCTCTTAAGGGCACATTCTCAGACGAAGTCAAACAAGGTTCCATTCTGCCTTCCTGTTTTAGCTCTTCCATTGTACAGAAGTATCCTTTTTATGATCTACTTAGTGTCATATATTTTGCATTTCTGTGCTTTGTGTTGGTGACTTTTCTGTTTAAGATTGCCCCCAGGGCAGTACTGAGGTGGTGTCTGGGGTTCCCAAGCACACGAAGGATGTGTCTTATGGAGAAAATATCTGTGTTGGAGAAGCTTCTTGCCAGCATGAGTGATAGTGCTGTTGGCTGTGAGTTTAATGCTAATGCATATTAAGTAAGGTGTAGTTATAGAGAAACACACATAAAACAAGTTTTATGTATCACTCAGTTCATGAAATGTTTGTGATCAGAAGCTCATGGAAACCTAACCCAGTATTTCCCCCAGAGACAATGGTTTAATATTTGTTAATTCAGTGCTCGCAACTAACACTAACTCATGTAACTTTATGGTGCATCATTACCTGGATAATGAGAATCGACTGTATGAAGAAAACACTAACCAGTAAAATCATGGTGTGGGTATAGTACTACCAGAGAAAAATCAGACTTTAAATTATTCTTAGACATGAAGAGGAGGATTTTATAATGATGAAAATGTCAATTTAACAAGAAGAAATGAAACAATAAATTTGTATGTATTTAATAACACCAAAATATACAAAACAAAACGCAGCAGAGAATAAAGGAGAAATAGAAATATTTTCATCAATAGAGATTTCAACACACCACAAGTAACAGACTGAACAATCTCAAAATCATTAAAACAAAAGATTTGGGCAATAGGGTTAAATAATTTGACCTAATTGACACTCGGAGAACACCACTTCCCACAGCTGCAACATTCACATTCCTTTCAAGTGCATATGGGTACATGTGTCGTTTATCAAAATAAACTATATGCATGCAGAGCCAAAAAGAATGATTTAGCAAATTTCAAGGAAATATAATAAAACAATTAATAAAATCTGATTATAGTGGAATTAAACAAGATATCAACAATAGAAAGATAGCTAGAAAATCCTTAGATGGTTGGAAATTAAGCAAAAAACTTTTAAGTAATCTATAGGCCACAAAGGTGATCACAATCAAAATTTGAAATATTTTTAAATACAAGAGTCATAGAAAAGCCAAGCATATAAATTTCATGTGAGAGGGAGCTGAAACAGTGTTTGAGAGGAAATTTATGGCTTTTTTCAAATGCACATATAAGAAAAGAAAAGATGTTGAAAATCAACCATCTGTTTTCATCTTAAGAAGTTAGTAGGAGACAGAAGATTAAGTCATCAACATGGAATAAAATGTAAGAATAAAATTTAAAAAGTGAAATAGAAAAGAAACATATAATACAGAAACTCAACCAAGAAGCTAAACCTTGTTGTTTTTTTTTAAAGATTAGTAAAATCAATAAATCCCTAGCAAGACTGGTGCAGAAAAACAAAAGAACAAAAAGCAAATTATCAATATCAGAAATGAAACAAGATTATTACTATAGAACCCACAGGCATTAAATTGACTATAAGAGAGTATTATAAACACCGTGTTGTGAATTAGATACCATAGATGAAATGGAAAACACATTCCTTGAAAACACATTTCACTGAAGCCACCACAACAGGAAATAGAAAGTTTGCATAGTACTGTATCTATAAACAAGGATTCGGAAGACACTTTTCTATCCAAATGTCTTCAATGTTGAATTTTCTTTAACATTTAAGGAAGAAATAATACCAATTTTACACAGTCTTCCAAATGATTTAAGTGGGAAAAATTTCTATCTCATTTTATGAGGCTAACATAATCTTGATACCAAAGCCTGACAAAGAAAGGAAAGTCACAGGCTACCCTCTCAGAAACAGGGACAAAAATTCTACACAAATCTTAGCAAAGTGAATCCAGTGATGTATGAAGAGGTCAGTATCTTAAAGTTGGATTTATTAATGGAAAATATTTGGGTTAAATATTTAGTACTAATTTTTAATAAAGGAGAAAAACCATATGGTCATCAAAGTAGATAGATGTAAAGAGTCTAAGAATAGATGGAAACTGATCTGATCACACGAGGCTTTCTACCAAATACCGACACTAACATTTTATTAAGTGACAAATAAAGGCTTTTCCCTATTCTTGTCAGCATAGACCATATTTGGTTAAAATTTTGATATTTTATTTCACAAAGATTTCTTGCATTAACTTATTTTTCTGTTATTTCATTATGAGTATTATTTATCTTGATTATTGAGTTTGTTGGTTTCCTTTCTCTTAAATTTTGTGCCTGAGATGGTATTCCATTGTGTCATCTTACTCCTGGCCCTGGCATCAGGGAAACACAAATAAAAACCACCGTTAAATGTTGCTTTTCATTCACCACCATGATTAAACAGGGGAAAAAACAAGTGCTGGCTATGATGCAGAGCAATGGGGATTTTCATTCAGTCTTCCACCTTCCGTGGTCTTGTCCAGCTATGTGTAAGATCCATGTGCAGTGAACGAATTCTTCCATTTATCATGCAATTAAACCTAAAATATGATCCATGATAACCCATCTGTCTTCTCCTGATCGTTTGCAGGTACAATATAGCTAATACCTCCTTTTTGAGAACAGCATGGTAGATGCTCCCTGATAAAGTCAAGTGCATTTGACACAAGTGGCTAGAGAAAGCTATCTCCTCTGGTTGCAGTGGTGTGACAGCCACTGCATGTTGTGTGCTTGCTGGTGACTTAATGAATCATCCAGGACCCATGCCTCAGCTGATGGATTACATAAAGCTTCCAGGCCACCACGAGGCAGGATTCCTCTGAAGACTAAAGGGTTTTAAAATGGTGAAGGGCACACAAAAGGTAGGCAGTCTTCTGTAGAGTTATGGGGGGGGTGGTGAGATGAATATATTTGCTATAGTCATTTGTCATTCGTTTCATGGTGTAAATCTACATTTATTAATTTTATTGTCTTAGGACTTTTTGATCCCTTGCAGTAATCCCTTGTAGCAGCAAAAGGCTTTAAGAAATACCTGTTACCTGATATTGAATTTACATGTCTCAGGAAAGTTGGTGATGAGCATGTAACTTGCATAAAATGTATGCTGATATTTACTAATCATAGGAGCTACGGTAGCATCAGTTACATAACAATCAGAAGTTCCAAATCTTTTGAAGTTCTATTATTAAGGTCATTTTAGGAAGATTACGGCCGAAAGTAATGACGGAATGCATGCAGGTGTAGAAGATGCAGAAGATTTTTTAGAAAAACATGTCTTTGCCATCATATCATAGAAGAAAGTTAAGAAGTTTATTCAAATATATGAAAATTAAAAAAAAAAACAAGGATACTGTTACGTTATTTTGATTTTTCAGACGAACAATATATAGAAAATTCGTAAAATTTTGTTTTAATGCCCACAAATATGTTATTTTTCAGTTTTAGAAATAATTATATTTTGAAAATAATTATAAATACAACTGTTTTTGTATGATTACAAATTAAACCCATTTAATTTCAGTCAAGAAACCAATAGGCTAAAAATATATATTTTGAATTATTATTGTTATTATTATTTGAGATGGAATTTCACTATTGTTGCCCTGGCTGGAGTGCAATGGCACCAGCTGGGCTCACCACAACCTTCGCCTCCCAGGTTCAAGTGATTCTCCTGCCTCGGCCTCTGGAGTAGCTGGGATTACAGGCATGTGCCACCACACCTGGATAATTTTTTAAAATATATTTTTGTAGAGATGGGATTTCTCCATGTTGGTCAGTCTGGTCTTGAACTCCCAAACTCAGGTGATCTGTCTGCCTTGGCCTCCCAAAGTGCTGGGATTACAAGCATGACCCACCGAGCCCAGTCGTATTTTGAATTATTTTTAGTGGCTTCTTCAACTTTCAAAACTGTCCCTGTTAGAACAAACCAGTATACAGTTGCCTTTCTTATGGCTCAGTTCTTAGAAGTATTCTCTTCTTTTTCTTTCTTTTCTCATATACATGAACTCAGTAGTGATTTTATCCAGTTTCACAGTTTGAAATACCATCTATATGGGGTTAACTCCAATATCTGTAACTCCATTGCCAATCTCTGAAATTTAGACAATATGTTTTATCTCCATGTAAATGTGTCACTAGTATCTCAAATCAATGACACCTAGAGTGGATTCTTGCTTTTTTCCTTCAGATATGGTCCCCTTTTAGCCTTCCTCTTCTCAGCAAACAACACTGGTATTCACGCTGTTTTTAGTCTAAAAGCCTTGACATCACCCTTGACTGCTCTCTTCTTTTCATACTCAACATTCAATCCATGAAAAAACCATGTAGGCTCTGCTTCAAATATATCCACGCCTGACTTGTTACTTCTCCTTTGCTGTCCTCCTACTTTAAATTACCGTAATCTTTCTATTATAAAAGCTCCCTATTTCCACTCGGTAGTCCACCCCCAACTGAATAGTCTCCACAAAGCAGCCAATGTGATTCTTTCAAAATGTCAGACACCAGGCGGTTACTAACCTTTACCTGGATTCAAGGCCCACTCCATAAACTGGACCTGCACATGTCTCCGACTCAGCCGTCTGTAAAGTGCGGTTCATGAACACATGAGAGACCCGAAGACCTCCAGAGGGTCAAGTGAGGTCAAAACTATTTCCATAGCAACACCAAGAAATTATTTGCCGTTTTACTGTGGCGACATCTGAAAGGATGGTGAAATGCAATGGTGGGTAAACCCGCCAGGACCTCAGCACACGTTGGGCCACTGCATGCAAGGCAGTAGTGGTCCTGGCACTCTATGCCTCCACGTGCTCTGTTTTCTACCTGAGACTATGCTTGATAAAGCAGTTAATGTTATCA
Organism: Cacajao melanocephalus; assembly: GCA_963573385.1. Taxonomy (NCBI): domain Eukaryota; kingdom Metazoa; phylum Chordata; class Mammalia; order Primates; family Pitheciidae; genus Cacajao; species Cacajao melanocephalus. The sequence goes on along the minus strand of CAUYLG010017652.1, from coordinate 62,201 downwards.
TTTATATTAATTATCAATCTTTGAGTACACGTTTTAAAGTTCTGTTTGACAAAATGAAAAGTATACAATTCTGCTGTATGCAGAATTACCACCGTTTTCTCAGGAAAAGGCATCTGTGCAATTGCTCAAGTTGTGAGCTAAACCAGCTATTTTTTTTTTACTTGACATAATAACTGGTATATAAACTATAGTCATTCATTCTTAGTATTTGGAAGACATTTAAAAAATAATTGGAAGAAGCATGTCACTGAGAAAAACAACTAGCACTAGTGAAAATTAAAAATTGAAAAACTTGTGAGCATGACAGTTTCTCATTATCCATTCAGAGTGAATGATAAACTGATTTTTTTTTTTTTTTTTTTTTTGGAGACAGAGTCTCACTTTGTCGCCAGGCGCCAGGCTGGAGTGCAGTGGCACAATCTCGGCTCATTGCAACCTCTGCCTCCTGAGTTCAAGCAATTATCCTGCCTCAGCCTCTGAAGTAGCTGGGACTACAGGCTCACGCCACCATGCCCAGCTAATTTTGCTATTTTTAGTAGAGGAGGGGTTTCACCATGTTGGCCAGGATGGTCTCAATCTATTGACCTCGTGATCTGCCCGCCTTGGCCTCCCAACTGTTGGATTTTAATGTAAGAGAGCATTAAAAGTTCATTGATATGAGTCAGATTCCACATAGCAGCTAAACTTTAATATACGATGCCACTTGAAAATTCTGATAGAGCAACAAAGAAAAATGTCCACAATTATCTGAAAAGTTTATTAAAATACTCCATTTATCTGGGCATGGTGGCTCATGCCTGTAATCTCAGAAGTTTGGGAGGATGCGGTGGGAGGATTGCTGGAAGCCAGGAGTTCGAGAACAATCTGGGCAACGTACTGAGATCCCATCTCTACAGAAAGTTTTAAAATAAGCTTAGTGTGGTGGCATGCACCTGCAGTACCAGCTACTTGGGAGGCTGAGGCGTAAGATCACTTGAGATCTGGAGTTTGAAGCTACAGGGAGTTATGATAATGCCACCATACTCCAGTCTGGGTGACAGAGTGTGATTTTTTTTTTTCAAAGAACTTATCTCTTTTCCAACTATATCCTGTATGAGATTAGGTTTTCCTCAAATACTTCTACTAAAATATATTGTAAGAGATTGAATGAAGAAGGAGCTATGACAATGAGAATACAGCTATCTTTAGCCATACATTACAGAGATTTGCAAACAAAATACACAAGCATACTGGTCTTAGTTTGTATGTACTGTTAGAACACAATATTTGAGACTAGGTGATTTATAAAGAATATGCATTTATTTTCTCACGTTTCTGGAGTCTGGGAAGTCCAAGACCAAGACTGGAATATTTGTTGCCTGGTGAGAGTTGCTCTCTGCTTCCAAGATGGCACCTTGAATGCTATGTCCTCCACGGGGGCAGAACACTGTGTCCTCATAGGGCACCTGGCAGATGGGGGAAGGGCAAAAGGGAAAAGGGCCAATGAGGACAGACTCTCCGTCAAGCCCCTTTATAAAGGGTACCAAATCCCATTAATGAAGGAGGAGCCCTGATAGAGTCATCACTTCTTAGAGACCCCGCCTCTTAATACCATCACATCAGCAACACCTGGAATTTGGAGGGGACACGTTTAAACCATAGTAACACCGTTTTCAGTAATTATTTTTTATTTTGAAGAATATGGCTATTTTTCATATTTATGTTAATATGAAATACATTAATATTATTTCTACTAATTTAATAGATGAATATTTTCTCTCTTCATTTCTAGCACATATATCAGCAGTTATAACTCATACACATAAAAGCTTTTTGCAGTCCTCAATTTTTTTTAAGAGTTTAAGTAAGTTCTGAGACAAAAATGCATGAGACTGGCTCTGCTAAATTAGTTTTTCAGTATATTGCCCCTTTCTCAATCTCAAAACATGCTAGTCACCTTGCTGCTTCTCAACCCCACCACACAGGTTCCTCTATGTTTCTGTATCTTAGTATTTCCTCTGCTTTGTGTGCTAGAGTCCCATGAAGCCACGTGGCTAAGGCTCTCACATCCTTTAGATCTCTGCTCAGTTACCACAGCACCTAGGCCTTCTCTGATAAGCCCACTCCAAATCACAGGCTGTATTACCCTCTAATCAAATTCATTCGCTTACTTGATCATACCTCTTAGAACTACCCAATAAATAACATTCTATCTGAGATACACGTGTGTGTATTTGTTTATTATGTCTGTTTACTGCTCTGTCTAGTGCTAAGAACCATATGTGGCATACAGTAGGTACTTAATATTTTTTGAATACAAATGTAATGAAAGGGTGTAATCAGCATGAAGGCATCAGAGCAGAGGCCTCTCTCCTTGGCAACAGGACTATGGAGTCAGGCCGGCTTCCCAGGAGCTGGCGGCTGCGAGTCAGGGTTCTGTTGCTTAATCTGAAGGGGGTGAGTGAGTGAACTACATGGGGCAGAATCAACCTCACACAAGAATTACAGAAAAAAAAATGGGGCTAAAAGAGAGACAGATACACAGTTCAGAAAACCAAAGAAGGCAACTATTTAAAAAAAATTAGGAGTTTACCAGAAAGCGGCCAGTTTGTTTTACAAAAAAGTAAAACAAATAAAAAATAAAATAAAAAGTAAAACAAATAAAAAATAAAATAAAATCTCCTTTCAGAAAACAAACAAAGTGAAATCAGACTTGGTTTTTTGTCTTGTTTTGTTTTTTAGAGACAAGGTCTCACTCCGTCGCCCAGGTTGGAGTACAGTGGCAATGACACTATTATAGCTCACTGCAGCCTCAAAACTCTCCTAGCTGATTTTTAAATTTTATTTTTTGTCACTGTGTTGCCCAGGCTGGTCTTTGAATTCCTGGCCTCAAGTGATTTTCCTGCCTTGGCCTCCCAAAGTGCTGGGATTATAGGCGTGAGCCACCACACCTTATCCAGAAATCGGAGTATTAAAAACTACCTTCAATGACAAAGGTTCAACTTAAAAACTAGAAGAGATCCAAAAGAAAAATGAACAAAAAAGAAGAGATGTGACAATGCCACTTAGTAAGGAAACAAATAAATGACCAATAACTTTAGAAAGCACTCTTCAACTGAGAAGTCAAGGGAAGGTGACTTTCCTTGTGAGCCACATTGTCTTGATCACACGCTGTTTTAAGAATGTCCAGTTGGTGTAGAGCAGAGAGGAGGGGAATTCACAGTGGCAGTCACAGAAATGGCTGCAGGGAAACTCTAAGACATCACATTACCATGGGACTCACAAAATTCACACATTTTTACCCACTCTATTGGGTAGAACTAGCCCCAGTAAAGAAATCACTCCAGTTATCTTAACATACATAATGTAATATAGATAATTTTAATTGGGTATTAGAGACTAAAAAATAGGATGTGAAGGTGTTAGGAAGGCACACCTGCACGAACACCTTTATCCCTAGAACAGAGGGAGGAGGTTGAGATCATTAAAATTTGGAAGCTTGAAAGACAGGCCCAGCCAGCCTGGAATTAGAGTATCTGAGAAGGGGCCCTATTTGCCTGGTGCTGATGCCTCAGAAGCTCCAAGGATGGTCCGATGGAGCTGGGATCTAGCGCTCTCCGGAGCTGACATAGGGGGCCTGCACTGCTGCTTGTTCTGAAGTGCTGGAAACACGGCAGACTGCTTCTGACAGAACAGCCACTGCCTGGGGGATGGACCTTGCTGGGGAAATGCGCCCAGGAAAACAGGCAGGAACGGAAAGCAAGCAGGACAGAGCAGGCGCATGCTCTCATGCTCTCTCGCCTGCTCCCAGGACCCCTCTAATACCTCTTGGCAGAGTCTAGCCAGAGCCATAAACAAAACAGAAGTGTGGTTGCAGTGTCCTGCCGCAGGCGTGCAAAGCACAGTGGACAAGAGTGGGTTTGAAGCTGAGAGGCAAACTGGTGACCATGCCAATTCCACCGTCAGGGTATTGATTCAATGGAACCATCCCTGTTACACTGAGACAGTGAAATAAACAGTCTCGACAATCATTGTCAAAGCATTGCACAACCGTTATAGATCATATTTACAGATAATTATTAAATAACGACACTGCATAAAGCATGACCCCTAATTGGATTTCCTGCAGAAAAATTATGATGAATATGCTTTTATATTGCAATAGGAAATACAGTAATAAAGTAGCTGTAATAATATAAAATAGTAACTAAAATAATAATAGTAAAAATAAGTTATAATGATGAAAGCTAATACTTTTTTACTAATTCTTATTCAGATACCATTCACTTTTTGCCAGACGTTTTGCTTTTTAGTCATCATCTTTTTCAATCCTCACAACAAACCTATTAGGTAACTGGCCATTCTTTATTTATTTATTTATTTTACTTTAGGTGCATACTATAACTGGCATTTCTCCCCAGGTTATCCCTCCCCACCCTCCCATCCCTCCCCACCCCCTGCTGTCTCTCCCTTACCCCCCCAACTGCCCCAAGTGTGTGATGCTCCTCTCCCTGAGTCCACAAGTTCTCATTGTTCAACACTCGCCTATGAGTGAGAACATGCTGTGTTTGATTTTCTGTTTTTGTGTCAGTTTGCTGAGAATGATGGTTTCCAGATTCATCTAAGTCCCTACAAAGGACACTAACTCATCGTTTTTTGTGGCTGCATAGTATTCCATGGTGTATATGTGTCACGTTTTCCTTGTCCAGTCTATTATCGATGGGCATTTGGGTTGGTTCCAGGTCTTTGCTATTGTAAACAGTGTCACAATGAACATACATGTGCATGTTGCCATTCTTAGATGAGAGTCAAACAGAAAAAGTAATTCTCATGGTGTCAGACAAACACCCTAACTCAAGTGTCTGAATCTAAAATGCTTGCATTTCATATCTGACACATTTCAACATTGTACATATGTTATACATCACATGTGTGCATTAAACATTAATATAGAATAAAAGTCACCTCTATACCTCCCGTATACATCATAAACCTATCTTTCTATATGGTTGAAAAGATATGTATCATTTGTTAGCAGTCTTCATCTTTGGTTTTAAAACTATGAGGTATAATTTCCTTCTTTTGCTTTGGAAAGTTTTTATTCCCCACCTTTCTAGAATGATCTTTTTCATTATGCATTGCCTGTATACATTCTCCCATGTCATTAAAATGTCATTTTTAAAGCTGAATTGATGTCACTTTGCTTTGAATATAGCATGCTTCATTTAATGTCTTTCCTAAATGGGACATTTGGTTGTTTTAGCATATTTGCTATTATAAATGATACTTACCATGGCCCAAATGTTTGTGCCCCCCCTCAAATTAATATGTTGAAATCCTAACCCCTACTGTGATAGAATTAGGAGGTGAGGACCTTGGAAGATGACTAGGTCATGAGGCAGAATCTTCATGAATGGGACAAGTGCCTTTTTGAAAGAGGCCTGTTACACATACACAACGTAATACCACATAGCCACAAAACAGAATGAAATCAAGTGTTTTGCAGCAACATGGATGGACTAGGGGCCATTATCTTAGGCAAAACAACTCAGAAACAGAAAGACAAATACTCCATGTTCGCACTTAAAGTTGGAGCTAATAATGTGTACACATGCCGCCGAGTGTGGGGTGATGGGAAATGGAAACCTGGAAGGATGGGAGCGTGGGAGGGTAGTGGGTGATGTGAGGTGGGGGATGGGTACAGTGTGCGAAGGCCCCAACTTCACCATGGTGTATCAATGTAGCCAAATTGCACCCCATGAATATGGACATATACAAAAACAACAGAAATAAACACATACAAATAATAAAAATCAAGGTTAAAAAAATAAAAGAGGTCTGAAGGAGACTGTTGTCCCTTCCATCATGGGAGGGCACAGTGAGAAGGAGCCACCTATAAACCAGCAAGTGGGCCTCCATTAAACATGAAATCTATGGGTGTCGTGATCTGGGACTTCCGACCTCCAGATCTGAGGACATTTCTCTTGTTTATAAGCCTCCTAGCTGATGGTATTTTGTCATCGCAGCCCAAATGAACTGAGAAAATCATACTGTAATGGAGTTCTTTTATAGAATCATATTCATAAATGAATATTTATGTCTTTTGAGGGAATAAACTTATGTAAGTAAAATTTCAGGATCAAGTGGTATAATTATTTTAAAGGCTCATACTGTTAAAAGGGCCGACTTGTTTCTAAAAGTTTGTCAGTTGACACTGTCATCAGCAGCACGATGTAGCAGGATTTGAAAGTGTGTTTTCTAGAGTTTGACGGTGAAGTATGATGCTGCTTGTTTATTGAGGCTAACAGTCTTAGTCCTTTATTCCTTTTTTCCTTGTGGTTATTGTTCTATTGAAATATGTTTACGACGTCTGTTAAATAATGATGTGGATCTTATTAGATTAATCTTTATCATAAATGATTTATTGGAATTTATGCTAATTTGCATTAAAGAATAAGCTTGTAACTGCAGGTACTTAATGGAAGTTTTTAGAAGTGAATCCTGGGGGAAAATAACCCAGTTAAAAATATGTAGGCATATTACATGAAAAAAACAACTCTCAAAAGAGAAAAACACTCAATATGCATGTTAAGTGGGACATATTATAATAGATATTAGGAAAATGCAAATTAAATTCACAACGAGATACTACTTTATAACAATGTAGAATGGCTAAATTGGTAAGACTGACAAGTTATAAGGTGAAATGTTGAATATATCATTATTTAAAGCTTCTTAACTGTATTAAGTAAACATTGTTTTGTCTCATATTTTTTAGTAATTTCTGACATTCTTAAAAGCACATGAGTGCTAGAATTTCTTGCATTGTAAAAATGTCTTCTGTGGCATTTACTTATGAAGAGTATCTTAGCTACGAGTAGGGTTTTTACATCGCAATTATTTTCTTCACTTTAACAATGTAGCTAAATTTCTCTATTGTCTTCCAGTGGGAAGTTTTATTTCTTTAGTATTTAACTTTTTTCTTTCTGAATGTTTCTTAAGTTTTTACTTATTCTAAACAAAGAGGAAGGAAGAAAGGAAGGAAGGAAGGAAGGGGCAGAGAGAGAAAGATCATGGAACTAGTGTAGACTATTGGCTTTCCCCCCAAAAAACGCACTCCTGAGAAGCTCTGGATAAATGAGCAGTATGAACGTAAAGACCTAAATTAGGGATTGTAAGGCCTGTCTGGTATTCCAAGAGGCAGTTAGGTTCAGGTCTCTGGGTGGGACTGGGGCACTACCTTGGGGTGTGGGCAGGTCTCTGAGTTCAGGAATTAGGCCAGAGAAAGCTTTCTGTTACTCTCACTGCCCCACGTATCATAAGGGGCTCATTTTTTATTCCTTAGATGTGCCAGGCAAGTTAACTAGGGTGAAGTTTGGGACAGTGTTAATAACCAGCTGGAGTAAGTAACAGACAGACGGTTTAAGCACAACCACCAGCTCTAAGCATCCCCTGTTCTCACATTTCCTCACCTACTTCCTTCCACCGGGACTGGTAGATTACAAGGGAAGGAAATGATCATTTCCCAGGCTGCTTTCTTCAGTGTGAAGCAAATATGGTAGAAGGGTGGTTTATGGGCTGAGGAAGCAGTCACAATCACAGCACACTGTACCTCTGGCTTTAGGCCTGGGGCACACACTTACCCTTTCTTGAAAAGTGTGTTCACTATATTAGGGAAGAGTGTTTACACCTGAGGAGTGTGACCACCATAACAGCAAAGAAAGTGTGTTAGATAGCAATGCGGCATGAGGAAGTGTAAATGAATAAAAAAGGATTAGGTATTTAAATAAGTAAAATACCCATTTCGTGCGAGACAAAGGAAGCTTTTTTTGTGTTTTAAAGTCAAAACTAGAGTCATAAAGAAGAGCCAAGTGGAAAATATCAACTATAAAAATTTAATAACTAGGCCACGCACGGTGGTTCATGCCTGTAATCCCAGCACTTTGGGAGGCCGAGATGAGTGGATCAACTGAGGTCAGGAGTTTGAGACCAGCATGGCCAACATGGTGAAACCCTGTCTCTACTAAAAAGTACAAAAATTAGCGGGGCTTGGTGGTGACTGCCTGTAATCCCAGCTACTCCGGAGGCTGAAGCAAAAGAATCGCTTGAGCCTGGGAGGTGGAGGTTGCAGTGAGCCGAGATTGTGCCACTGCACTCCAGCCTAGGTGAGAGCCAGAGTCTGTCTCAAAATTAAAAAAAAATTTAATAACTAGGAAAAAGAGCACACATGATGGGAAAAATAACGGAATGTTCTTCATTAAGAAAAACGTAGGGAGCTGAAAATCAGGATGCTTTTAAATTGTTTTCTATATCAGGTCATTAATTCCGTAGATGGAAGTGGAAAATCATAAAGATATAGAAAACAATTTAAATGAAAAAATATAGACATTAAAGAGAGTATCAGAAAATATTACAAACAACAACAAATAACCTCATGCTAGTAAATTTAAAATTTAGATGAACAAATTCTTAGAAAAACAGAGCTTGCCAACACTGACACAAAGAAACAGAGAATCTGTACTTATTACGCCTTCACAAAATGAAGATCCACGTCCACGTGGGTGTGTAAGGTCTGCATTGGTATCTCATATGCTTGTCCCTGAGGCCATGCACGTGGTGCATAGGAAAAAGCATAGGAACTTTTCCTATGCTCGTTTGCTTTTCGTGTATCTTCTTCAGTGAGGTATCTTTTAGGGTCTTTGGCCTATGTTTTATTGAGTTGTTTATTTTCCCATTGTTGAGTTTTAAGTGTTCTTTGCATATTTTGGATAACAGTCCTTTATCTTATACGTCTTTTGCAAATGTTTTCTTATAGTCTTATGGCTTGTCTTTTCATTCTCTTGACAGCATTTTTCAAACAGCAGAATTTTTAGCTTTCCTGAAGTTCAGTGTGTCCATTCCTTCCCTCGTGGGTCATGCCTGACATGGTTTGGCTGTGTCCCCATCCAAATCTCATCTTGAATTGTAGCTCCCATAATTCACATGTGTTGCAGGAGGGACCGGTGGGAGGTAATTGAATCATGGGAGTGATTTCCCCCATACTGTTCTCATTGTATGAATAAGTCTCATGAGATCTGATGGTTTTATACCCCTTTTACCTAGTTCTCATTCTCTCTTGTCTGCCGCCATATAATACATGCCTTTTTCCTTCCTTCGTAATTGTGAGGCCTCCCTAGCCATTAAACGTCTTTTCTTTATAAATTACCCAGTCTCGGGTATGTCTTTTTAAGCAGCATGAAAACAGACTATTACAGTGCCTGTGGTATTGAATCTGGAAAGCTCTTTGCCATGCCTGTGGTCATGCAGTTTTCTCCCACGCCTCCTGTCTTCTATAAGTTTTATGATTTTGTAACAAAAGAATTTTTTAGATTCATGTCCACTTAAATTTTTAAACACCTCAATACTAGGTAAGTTACTGTTTTTTGTCTATTTTCTTTAGACATTACTTCATAGATTTTTCTCCTTTCCTCTTATAAACCTGTGTAAAAGTAGGTTTGGCTTGAGTTACCTAGGTACTTTTTTCAGTCAATCTCTCCCTAGGGGCCAGAGTTATGGGGTTTCTCCCTCTTTTGTTTTTGGTATTATTTTGTGTTCTATATTATTACTTTGGAAGAAAGAGAAATGCGTTTTTTCTTTATATTTTCTTATGCTTAACTTCCCTGAGAAGAAAAGTCATGTACTTTTTCCCCAACTAGTCCCATTTTGTTGACATTTGTGAAACTGCATTCTGTGATAAGACTGTTCAAATTTGATTAATTAGACTAAAATCTCCACCTTGTTAAGGCTCCCTTTTCTGTGGAATATTATTTATATTTGATGATCACATATACTTCACCAAGACACAAATTTAACAAGGAGGCATCTGTCCTGTTTGCCATAATTCTTGCAGTAGCTAAGGAGACAAAGCAACCTAGAAGCTTCTGTCTTCTGACTGTTTTCTATTTAAACTTTGAACAACTTTAAAGAAACATGTAGAAAAGAAAGTTGTCTATAAATGATTTAAGTAGACTTTGCTTTCAATTCCATTCAAGATTATTGGAAGATGATCTACATTTTACCAAAGAAAGCTATGATGAGAGTTTGCAGGTCAGGCCATTAATTTAATTTTGACACTTTCAATAAGCAAAGAAAGAGAAACTTGGATTTGAACACAAAATAACGCCTTACATAGTATTATTTCATTAATATTATTTAGGCAGACAATCGTCTAGCTGGAAGGGAGTATAAAACATGAACAACTGCAATTTCCAATATATTTTATGAATTTTAAAAAGCCCAATAGGTTAACATGTGTTTAGGCCATAAAACTGGATCATGGCAGATAGGGGACTGGACCCCGCTCTTCACACCTCCTGGTCCACATTCATTCTGCCCAACAATACCTTTTCTGAAACAGCATAGCCTTGGGCTCTCTGAAGTAAAGGGAGAAGTAATGTCAGTAGTCCTGCCTCAAGCTCCGTTTTACAACATATACAAATGTCTCACCAATTGAAACCATTAGCACTCAAACCAAAAAGTCAGCATCTATTTGTCTCGCCAATGATCCCAACAGGGCTTCCATTTATTGTTTGCACAGGAAAAATAGTGAGGGCTCTTGGATTCACCCTTGGGAGGAGGTGGGAGTGGGAGCATAATAAAGATCAGGCTTTCGTTTTCCAATTCAATTCCACAAATATTTACTGACGCTTTCTCTCACACAGGCCCAGTAGCAAAAGCTACATAAACAAGAAGGAATAAGATCTGGGATTTTTGTCAAAGAGTTTCGCAGTCTGAGTGCAGTACAGATATGCAAACAAATGCTCCTGGTTGTGTAAGTACAAAGAAAGTGGATTCAGCAGGAAGCAGAATAAGAACTAACCCTTGAGCTTTGTGTTGGGAATCTCCTGTGTTCCTGTCGGAGAGAACAAGGACAAATGGGGTGATGTTTGTGCAGAAGGAGAGCGTGCTGGGGAAAGTACTGTGAAATATCTTGCTATGCTCAGGGAGTTTTTGTAGTTCAGCTTTGTTAAATAATGAAATGCCCTATGTAATGAAAGAGATGATTCTGGAAAAGTCCTCAGGGCTAAAATTATCAAAGAAAGTGTCAAAGATGCCAAATAAAAACAGTTTATTCTACAGGTCATGAAGAATCATTATTAATTTATTAAAAGAATAAATAGTTGCATCCCAAGCCCCTGAGATAAATGACTGAGACCGTGGCCCAAGACACCTGCTGGGATGGCCAAGGGTAGCTACGGGAAAAAGATCAGACAAGAAGGAAGCCAAAAAAGAGGTTTCTCAAAAAAGTTGCTCACCAGAGTAAGGTAGCCCAATTTAGTTACCACAGCTTGGTAAAGAGGTTCTTGCACAAGACCTGGTTCAGAATTTATTTGGTATCGTAAACATCTTCCTAATCCTGCCCTATTGGCATTATTTACGGCAAACACTCCTTCAGGTGTCTGATGGGCATTGCAGTCCAAATGGCATTATTTGGTGGCACAGAGGCAACAGCTAAGGGATGAAAAGCAAAGGTGCTAGTTACCCAGAGGACTCCAGAGGTCTTAAATATTGGGAGTGGGGAGGTTGCCACTCGCGAGGTATGGCCCTTGCCTCCTACTTTCAGAATTCTGGATTTGTCGATTAACCAAGGGAAGGCTCATTTCTCCCTGCCAGGCTCCCATGAAGCTGGCCCATGCGGTGTGAGATGCAGAATGGCGCCTTGTGAATTCCTGATGAGAAGTGCATCTGTCCGGGAGAACAGAGTGTCCGAGTGGACAGAGAAGGGCGTGTCTAAGTGAGTCGACTAAACAGAAGCAGAGACGCGGCAGAACGTTTGCTGTGAACACGGAATGCAGAGAAGGGCTGCCTATTGATGGTTGCAGAGGAACGTGCCTGACCCTGGGACCTGCGGCGCGGGCCTTCGGGGGGACCTTGTCCCACCCCTGGGAGCCCGCAGAGGCTCCTGAGGACGCGGGAGCTGCTGGCTGTACCCCTCGTTCCAGTGTGACCACCTCGTCTGTGCCCGCAGTGTTTTCACACCAACACAACTCGCTGTAATTGATTAGGTCTGTACACGTGACATCGCACTCACATTCCAGTCGGGTTTTCTGCATGAGACCGGGGTCACCGTTCCTGAGGTTGGGTGTTGTCAAACACTGGCAGAATCCTGATATCCTCCCGTGGGTGGCTGATGCTGCCTGCCGTGCGTGGGCTCTCCTCCCAGCGAGAGCACCTCGTGCCACCTTCCTGCGAGTGAGGAGGGGGCTCTGCATCTGCCCACTGACACCCACAGTGTGGGCAAAATGCTGAGAGGCAACAGGAAGCCCCTGGTGTCCAGTGACGATACAGTTTCCACCAATTTTGCACATTATAAGCATTTTGGTGGAACTTTTGAAAGGGTAAGAGTTGCCACCTGATGTACTGTTCTTATTTTGAAAAATTTGGCACAGAACCAATGGGGAGAATGCATGGCATAAACACGGAAGCAAAGATTTGGGCTTCCAAGGAATATCGTCCTTCTCTGAAAGACAGTTTTAAATAGTAGGCATGTGAGGAGTATTACGTTGCTGGAGGCCAAAGCAGTGGTGAAGTGCGCGTGTGTGGGAGCAAACATACTAACGTGCTCACAGTTTATTAAAGGGAGCCAAGAAGTACTACGTTTTAATTTTGATATTGAATGCATGCAAAATACACTTAGGAACAACCTCAACAATCTAAAGTGAGATCTGTGTCTTTCTGCTCATTTCAGACTCTGTAATAAACAAAACCTGATACTGTAGCAAAACGTGAAGTAGGACAAACCTAAACACAGAATGTGTAAGATAGTACAGCAACCTTTAAACGGAAGATGGTTTTTGCACACCTTGACTAACAGTATCAAATTCCTGTACAAACCAGGACTTCTCAGAGTTAGGACAACAGAGCATCCCAGCAGGACTGAGCCTGCAAAAGGTGCCCAACCATGTTGAGTGACAGGAGCACCTACCCACGTTAGGGACCCTTGTTCTGTCTCAGATGAAAGGCAATTTCCTTCTCTTCCAGACCGAACACTGACAGTTTGAATATTGCTAAGGATTTTTTCTCTCATTTCAATCAGTTTCTAAAGACACGTTCATTAAAAGAGCATTGCAAATAGCATTATGATTTGCTTCTAGGAAAGGGAATTTCATGTAGCAAGAAATGCTGTAAGGAAACGAGAAGTTTATAGTAAAATCTGAGTAACTCTTAGAACACAGGATGAAATAATCATTACTATAGAATAATGTATTTCTGCATCTCTCAAGGAAGTTAAGTCAAATAGGATTAACTGTAGTTAATTGGCAGGGAAAACAAATATGAATCATTTACTGACTTTGAGGTGCATATGTAATTGAATGGTGGGGAAAGGTACTAAATAATTTGAGACAGAAAGAAAGATGTTATTATTATTGTTTTTTTTTACTTAAGCGCTTTTTCTTGTTTCTCATTTTAATTTTCATAGTAACCCTTGGGAGCAAAACACAACAAATTCCTATGCCAAGTCACAAATATTTGGGAAAATATTTTAAAAGACCTCTTTGTTTGTTTGTTTGGAAGAAAGTTATCTTTGCTTTCACATTTTGGAAAACTCAGAAAGTAAAATGTGATATACAAGAAGAAAAACATGTACCTGTAACATGAAATAATAAATGGCAAATGGCAGTGATATTCTGGGTGCACATCCTCGTTTCAGCTTTGGTTGAAACATCCACTCTAGGTAAGGTTTCATTTTTCTACTTGCCTCTTTGTTACCAACTGTGACACTAATAAGGCTTAATTTCTCTTCACAATTCTTATAGACATATTTCTGGACCAACTGAAAAAAATTGTGTGAGACTGGAGGAGTTAATTAGGTTGGCAAACTTCTCACTGAAGCATTGCAAATTAGTTACTTCGGCTATTTCATATTTCAGAGTAGTGTCTAATTTTAATACAAAAGTAAGCTGAAGGAAGATGCTCAATGTCTTTTGAAAGGCCACCACACAATGCCGCAATACAGGTGCCGCCCAGCTATTGGAAGGCAATTTGTCGTTGATGGACTTGATGCAAAGCCTCTGCAGTAAATGATATGTAGAGGGATCCTGTCTGCTCTCAGAAATGTCACCCCTCTTGCAACCATGAAACAGATAGGGCTCATAGGAAGGTAATACTCTATGCATTAGTTTCATGAGTCAAAGTTCTGACTCCTCTTGCCTTTCACTATCTGATGGGCAATTGCCAAGAACCCCTCATTTGTCACTGCCAGTGCCAGCCCCTCTCTAGCCAGGGCCTTGGAGCGGCCTTGGAGAGACAGCAGTGATTGAACACAGTTGCAAACCCAGGTGCTGAGCAGGCATTTCTGAGTGTCCCATTCCCCACTAACTCACCTGTCCAGAAAAGTGGTCTTGCTAAGGGAGACTGACAGCATTAAAAACTGGTCATAAATCACGAAAGGGACACTTGATTACACAGGGCTTCCCGGGCAGCGTCAGGCTGACAGGGAAGACGTGAGCTCATGAAGTTGGCGAAAATCTTTTGAGAAAAGTGCCTTTAATGCTGATGTTCAGGCTTCATTGTGCTACATTATACCTTTCTTTAACAAAAGACAAACAATTTATCAATAAATGTTTATCATCCTTACAGATTTTTTATGATGTATTTTACTTGTGGTAAAGCACAAACCCCATATACATCTATGTGTCCTACTTTGTTCTTTTAACTTTGCAAAATGTAGTTTTTACACATTATACTTGTACATATTTATGGGGTGTATGTGGAATTGTGTTGGATGCATAGAATGTGCAATGATCAAGTCAAAGTACTTAGAAGTGTTTATCACTTCTCTTGGGTACATTTCAAGTCTTTTCTTCTAGATATTTTGAAAAATTCAATGCATTGTTTTTAGCTACTCTGCTATCTGTTGTACCCTTAAATCTTGCATTACCGTTTGGTTTCACAAAGATTTACCTTTCTCCCTGTGATGTTTGAATTGTAGTGCATACTTTATCTGTGTCTTTTTAGTTGGTCATATAAACTATGGTAATGGGTTTCCTAATTTTAATCAATTTCCAATTTTTTAAATCTTACTACTTAGGCATTTTTGTTATTGTTTTACTTAGGGTTTATACATTTATGTTTGATTTCTTTTCTTTTTTGTTTAGACAGCATCTTGCTCTGTCGCCAGGCTGGAGTACAATGGCGCGATCTCGGCTCACTGCAACCTCTGTCTCCCTGGTTCCAGTGATTCTCCTGCCTCAGACTCCCAAATAGCTAGGATTACAGGCGCCTGCCACCACACCTGGCTAATTTTTGTATTTTTAGTAGAGACGGGGTTTCATCATGTTGGCCAGGCTGATCTCCAACTCCTGATCTCATGATCCATCCCCCTCAGCCTCCCAAAGTGCTGGGGTTAGGGGTGAGCCACTGTGCCTGGCGGAGATGTTTCTTTTCATGAACTATTTCTGTTGGATTTTATGTGTGCTGATTATTCTAAAATGAAAAATGTAATAACAAAGCCATAGAAACATTACAAACCTTAATATATGTATTTAATAGCTGTTCAAGATTTTTATTCTAAGGTTTGTTGATATATGTATTTGATCATTATTTGAGAAATACATATCAAGATTATTTTTATCTTGATCAATTAAAGATTCTTATTTATTTCAAGATTTTTATTTCTAACAGGGCCAACATTTTAATTTTCTTTCTTTCTTTCTTTTTTTTTTTTTTTTGCATTACATGAAAGTAGAGACAGGTAGAACACTTAGCCTTAATACAGTAGCCAACTATAATTTTTGACTCCAGGGTATTGTGAAATTATTCCAAATAGTGTGCTAAAATTAGTACTGCTTTGTCTTAGGTCAGTAGATATAGTCTCATGAAGTTCCCTGGAAGAGTGTCTCTTATCCCATTTTCTTGTGCCCACAATTAAAAAGACCCACTACCTGGGGCTTACCAAGCTTATAAGGTTCAGGGAAATCAACAGCTTTGGTGCAGTTACGTTGTTACCTATTTGACTACCTGTGGGAATAGATACAATTTTTCACTGATGTTTCCAAGATTCTGCCTCTGGGAATAGGAATCAAGCTTTAGCTAACACTGCCTCTTTCTCATCCCTACTGACTCTACTCTACTCCAGTTCATTGTCTTGCCTGAATCTTTACAATTAATTTCTTAAGGTCTTTGTATGCCCGCTTCATTCCAATTAATTGTCAACACTCTAATTAGAGAAAACTTTCAAAACTGCAAATATGATCATGCCATGAAATCCACTCTGACCCCCTGCGATGGCATAAGACAGACAGTTCTTGAACCTCTGGCCCCATCCTCATCTCCAGCTTAATCTTTCACCTTCCTCTTGCCTCTGCTCCAGCTCTGTGGTCTCACAGGCACCTGGCCTTCATAACACTCCCTCGCTCCAGAGCCACTCCCCTCTTCTCCCTGGTTCCTGTCTCTCCTGATATGCTCAGCTCCAGATTTTATGTGTGTCTTGTGGCCCTCTAACCCATTAGCTTAGGTTATCCCATTATTTGTTCTTACAGCATTTTTCCATGTATTCTCTAATAATCTCATGCCTCTGTATTGCAATAAATCACTTAGTATCTTTTTGCCCAGCAATCTCTGTACTTGAAACAGCAAAGCCAAACTTCTCTTGTGCAAAGATTCTACCTACCTGCCAGTGGCTAGCCAAGGGCCTAGAATACAGTAGGTGCATAATTTTTGTTAAAAAACTATGTAGCAACAAGGAAATAAGGTAAATAAAAAAATGAGAGAATTTTGTTGAGAGATATAATAGAAAATGTGAATAAATGGAATAACACATTCTCTGTATGGAGAAAATATCATTTTGGTTAAATAAGCTTATATAATCAAGACAGTGGCAACAATTACAGAAAAAAATTGGAATTCAGAAACAGTATTCTGAAGTTTATCTAGATAAATAAATACAAAACACAGGAAAGGCCATTTATAAAATAATGTGAGGATGTTATTGTCTAACCAGATATTACAATGTATACTAAAACTAAAATAATTATAATACTGTGAACAGGAATAAACAGATTAATTTAACAGAATAGAACTTTTGGAAATAATTCCAGACACAAATATAACTGAAGGAAAATAGAATGGCAGCCTGAGTGTTGTGATAATGAAATTACTGTGTAAAAGAATAAAATTAGATTCTAAAATTCTTTATATAAAATGTAACACTATTATTATAAAAATGGAAGCATTTATAACTGAATTTCTGCATCATCATTGGCTAGCCAAGGTTTCTCAAAGCAAACCACCAAAGGCAAAAACCATATACACACACACATATATTTTAAAGATTAATACGAATACATACATTTTAAAATAGGTACATTAAGAATACCATAAATAAAGCTCAAAGACTATCTACCCATACTCTTTAGAAGTTATTTCAACATAATGGTAGACTATGTTTAGATTAACCACTAGAGTAATATCCCTACTGGTTAAGCTTTCATCCAACTTGCTCAGAAGAGAAATGCAACATAGAGTAAAAGGCCAATGGCAATCAACTTTCAAAATACAAAATAGGAATACTTAATTAGTATGTACAAAAATATGCAGCCACACATATGATCTGAGAAATGTAATTAGAAATCTAATCAGATATCATTTGTTTCAAGTTGATGTTGATTAAAATACACAGCTTCTAGGGTTAATGACTTGGGAGTGAAGAGGATGTTTCTCTTCTGGTGAGTTTAAATTGATACCAGTTCCATAGAGAGCATTTGGTGGTATTCACACTCTGTAGTCTTGTTCTTCCAATTCTGTTTATTTATATTAATAAGTGAAGTTAAGATTTCATGAAAATTAACATATTCATTTACTAAAAAATGTGACTTTTTATATCTTAAAAATTAAGTTATAAAACCGGTGTGTTGGAAGCACATATTGGCTAAACAGACAATACTTGAATTCATGCACATCGAAAATGAAGTGTGAAAAGGTAAACACTAATTATTAGCCACAGTTACGTAGTCCAGAAACCTCGCTGGGATTTCACCCCTTCCTAGTCAATGAACCAGCACCTGATAAACTAGAAGACACTGCCTCCTCAGAAAACACTTCCAGCATCTCATTATAACTTCTTCTTGGGTTTTTTCATTTTTGTCAGCTGGCGGAATTTTTCTTATTCTGTTATACATCACATATCATTCCATTTTAAAAAAAATTTATGGCAGCACCTCAGAATTTAAAATGCAAAACCCAAGAATTTGAACTGCTCATACTTTGTGCTATTAAAAATCCACCCCAGTAGTATAGTTGAGCCTGGTGGATCTCGGGGTAGCAGGTGTAGTGAAGGTGTGGGTGGATGAAAGGGATCACGCTGATTAATATAACCGCAATATATCAACATATTCTCCCTTCACACTTTTTCTACAATTAATACTTCACTGGAATAACTGAAAATGGAAATAATAAGGCAGTATTGGCAAGAACAACAGGTCAGTATTTATAGGAAAAGATGAAAGTGACTCTCAGTCAGAATTCACAGCCTTAACTGCTCTTGCAATTCCACTAGCGTAATGGACTTCTCTATGCTGAGCATGGTAAGTGCCATCGAGCCAGTAAACCTATAAATATCCAGTAAGCATCTGCTACGAAACAGCTACCATTCCAGGCATTTGGAATACATCTGAGAATCAAAGGTGCCTGACTTCATAGAGCTTTCTCAGTGTGTTCTTCTGCTTTTCCATGATTTGTAGACAAAAGAAAAGAGGGGTTGCTTTTGAGAAAGTAGCCACCGTAAGTACTAAGTGAATGCAGAACATTAGCTAAAAAGACGTTAATTACATGCACCCTAGTGGTCACTCTTAGGTATGAAATTGAATCTTAAAGAACTGCTTCTAATTCATGAAACTCCTGGTGTGGGCACGGAATACTACATGTCCTTTGCAGCAACATGGATGCAGCTGGAGGCTGTAAAGCAAATTAATTCAGGAATAGAAAACCAAGTATTGCATGTTCTTGCTTATAAGTGGGAGCTAAGCATTGGGTACTCATGGACGTAAAGATGGGAATAATAGGCACTGGGTACTGTAAGAGGTGGGATGAAGAAAAGAGGGAAGGATTAGAAAACTACCTATTGGGTACTGTGCTTACTACTTGGGTGATGGGATTATTCGTGCCCCAAACCTCAGTTTCACATAATGTACCCATGTAGCAAGCCTGCACATGTGCCCCCGAATCTAAATAGAAGTTAAAATTTAATAATATAAAAATATCTCATTAATATTATTGCATCAATTAGATGTTAAATAATAATTATAATTATAAATAAATTTAAAAAATAAATTGTTAAATACATTGTAAAATACATAATAAAATGTGAAATGTTAAAACAACATTTTGGGTATATTGAATAAAATACACAATTGAAATTTTTAAAAATGCCCAATTTGGAATTTGTTATTTTGTCCTTTCCTAGGATAAGCAGGGATGATGGTGGTATCGGCGTAGCACAATTTCAGGGGAAAACGGCCGGTTCATGGGCACTGCCCAGAGGAGCATGGCCAATTCAGCTCCGGCTGCTGCAGCCAGGAGGAGCACTGACTTGGGGGCAGGGTGGGACGTGGTTCAGGAAAATCCCTCTTCTCTCAAGTCTGCAGCTTTTACATCACAAGATGTAGAATGTATAATAATATGTATAATATATAATAATGTATAATAATTACATTATAATTATTAGAATAACCTGGACATTGTCAGTGCTTGATTCATTTTCCCTATGAGAAAGGGAGAAAATAGACTCTAAGGTACCTGGACTGTGGGTGTCTTTGGCCTCCGTCCAGAGCCCATACTATGGCTGGAACATTAGCTGTGTTAAAATACTCAACAAATTTGTCTTGTGAAATCCAGTGTTCAAGAGGCATGTGTATCCAGATATAAAGCTTGATGACTTACCAAAGGGAACAAAAATATGCAATCAACCACTCAGGTGAAGAAATTGAACATTGCCACTTAATAAGGTGAAATGTTTCTAAGAAAAGTAGTGCTATAGGGTCAGGTGCGGAGGCTCATGCCTGTAATCCCAGCACTTTGGGAGGCCGAGGCGGGGCGATCACCTGAGGTTAGGAGTTCGAGACCAGCCAAACCAACATGGCGAAACCCCATCTCTACTAAAAATACAAAATTAGCCAGGTGTGGTGGCACAGGCCTATAATCCCAGCTACTCTGGAAGCTGAGTCAGGAGAATCTCTTGAACCTGGGAGGCAGAGGTTGCAGTGAGCCAAGATTGCACTATTGTACTCCAGCCTGGGCAACAAGAGCAAAAATTCGTCTCAAAAAAGTATTATAAAAATCCCTGTTTTATAGGAATAAAGCATGCTTATAAACTGATTACACAGGAAATCAGTAAATTACTGCAATGAGGGCTTGACACTGTGTGAGTTCCTAGAATGTGGTTTCAATCAAACATTATTTGATTAGGGGTAGATTTCAAATTCATCATCTCTTTGGGGAGAAGACAGCAACATATAAACAAAGTTTTACTAATGAAAACTGAAGAATATATATATATATATGTTTGTGTGTGTTTATACATTTTTTTTTTAGGAAAAGAAAAAGTGTTTATTGCTATTGTTCATAATTAGAGACTAATTTTATTTATTTATTTATATTTTTTATTTCAAACTCCAGAGCTTCTGCACAGCAAAAGAAAAGGTCATTAGATTGAATCAGCAACCAACAGAATGGGAAAAAATTTTTGCCATCTACCCGTCTGACAAAGGGCTAATTTTTTTTAGCCCTTTGTTTTAAAACAGCCCTTCTGTTTTACAAAGAACTAAAACAGATTTACAAGAAAAAAAAAAAAGCCATTCAAAAGTGGGCAAAGGATATGAACAGACACTTCACAAAAGAAGACATATATGAGGCCAACAAACATGAAAAAATGCTCATCGTCACTGGTCATTATACATATGTGTTTCTATACATGCATATATGTCATAAAAGCTGGGAGGCTGAAAGCTTATTTATTAAACACATGTAAGCAAAAAGTTAAAGATATAATTACATATAATTTTATTGCACAGACTTAACATTGCTTACATTATCTTAATGGGCTGTATTCTCTCTGCAGCATTTATCAGCCTACTTGTCATATTATATATTTATTATATATATTTTATATTATACATTTGAGTATATGTACAGTATATATTTAGTATGCACTTAAATATCTTAAATATATAAGATGACAAGTAAGTGTAGTTTTTTTGTTCTCAGGTATGAGCCCAGAGTCTAAAGTAGTGGTAGGGAATCCATAAATATTAATTAATCTGAGGGTTGAATTACAAAATAAATTTTTTTTTTGTATTTTGTGTGTTACATTTCATAGAGGATGAGGAGATTGTAGTGACACAGGAAACGCTTCTGGCGTACAAACACATGCAGTGGACTGAACGCCCTGATACCCCAATTCAATATGAGGAGGAGAAAGTATTGCAGCAACATGTTTCCAATGATTGTTCCTTGGTAGGGATGCATTTAGATTTTTATTTTCTTCTCTACGTATTTCTACATTTAAACTTTTCCAAAACAAGCATATAAAATAAGTAAAGCAGTAGGTGAGTTATTTATAGGAAAATTACTCATTTGTTGGTTGAGGGCATCTAGGGAGGGGCATGAGTTCAGGAGAGTGAGGCTTAGTGTTACAAAAGAAAGATCCAATCAAGGATATTTGACCTAATCATGGTTAGTAGATGGAGATGCAGCCCAATCAAGCTGGAAGTGAATCACTGCAGAGGTGCACAAAACGGAGGCCTAATTATAATCAATTGTGTGATCATGGGTTGAAGAAAGTTGATAAAAGTTTCTAGAACAGTAATTTTCCTATTTCTATAAAATACTGGCATAAAAAAATACTGAAAAACTCTACCTTTTTATTTTTCAAATAAAGGCATTCCAATACCATTTGGGGGAAAACGAAAGAAAAAGGAGTCAGAGACTGATACTTCATTGATCTACCTCCAATAAAGACTTACTCCAACTGGTGAAACTATTTCAGCTTAGTAGGTGTAGCCTAAAAGGGTTTGAACTTTATTCCACAGGTAATAGACACTCATTTACCAGTGTTAAGCAGGGGATATGAAGTAGATTTCATTGTTAATCATAGGAATAATCACTTTAATTCAGTATTTTCCCACTATAGACATGTATGTATGGTAAGACACATGAATGTATTTTAATATGTTTGTTATTTGTATGTTAATTATTTATCATCATTTATCCTCAATTAAATGAAAATATTTTCAACTTATGTAGTTGAGATAAAGGAAATGAATTCTTTATTAGGTTTTCTACCCAGGGCCAAATAATTCTTCTAATGAACATCTTTTTTTCCTTAACATATCTCTGGACAAAGCGTATCTAAGTGACAGAAGTGATTTATCTGTCATTTCTTCTTAGGCCTATTATTATTCTCTTCAGTATTTCTTTAGAGGTAATCCTTTTAATTACTCCTTGAATGTATTCATTTTTGGTATAATACTAATTACCTCAAAAAGTAATATTTTTATGCAAGTAAAAAAGTTCTTGTTTTTAATGAATCAATAATTGCTTTCCACATTAAAAAAAAAAGGATAATGGAAAAGTTAAAATGCTTGACTTTGTGGGCACATTATTTTACTCAAAGATACATTTTGTTCATGACCTGCCTTCCTGGATTTCCAGGTCACTGAGAATTCACTAACTGTCCCTCAGTACTTAAGTAGAGTCATGGCCTGAGGGCACATTTTATGACAGGCTTACACGCTTTCAATCTTCTTTACAAAGGGCTGTGTTTTGATTGGCACTTGGATCTGATTTACCAGGACTGATAATAAGCTTGACAACCAGTGAATCAGAAAGCAAGTCTTAAACAAGGGTGAGGAAAAGTCAAATTAAATTTGTATCAAATTTTTTTTCTGAGGCAACTCCCATATTAAGTTCAAAAGAGGGGAATCGTTAATTAATCATTTAAATTGATTCATTCATTTACTCATTCAAACTTTCATTGAATATTTACTACATATGAGACAAAGTTATTTTATCATGTATTTCACTTCAAATTGTTTTGAGTTTGTTGTGTTACAGAATAAATAAAAAAATGTATATTTTTACTTCTCCGATATTCAGGACATAAACATTTATTTACACGAACAAAATATGTTGCTTACGATGCTCTACTAAGAAACATGGAATTATTTCTTACACTTATTTAGGTCTTCTTTTTAGGAACTTCCATCTATATTTAGATACAAATATAATCAGAATATGTCATCTGCAAAAATGGGAAATTAGCATTTTTCAAGAAACAGTAAATGATCAGAGTATAGTTAGAATAATAAAAAAACTTAGAACTGTGCATATTGAGAAATAAATAACACTTCTCTGATATTTCCCCCAACGGGCTAAATCTCATTGGTCATAAAAGTGTATTTGGCAGCACATATTTCCAAAGTCTATATTTCATTAAATATCCATATTTCTCCTTGGTTATTTTTAAATTGTTCTCTTATTGTATAGTCTCCAATTAAAACTTCTAAACTTGAAAATATGAGTGATAATGATTGGCTAATTTCCAGAGGAAGAGTGAGTGACAGATTGGCAGAATCACATATCTTATTGATTGAAAATGCCTAAACCTGATTTTCAAGGAAGAAATAGCCTGTTTTTATTTCAGCTTCTAGACGTGTCAACCAAAGGCATAATTCTCAGTACATCTCCCTGTGTCAAGTCCTGAAAAGCAGGAAGATTTTAGACAGATCTTGTTTTCACACGCAAGGATTGTCCAAAAACTGGATGAGATGCATTGCAAGGAAATTGATGGCTGCTGGGAAGGCATTCTTTGGCATTATTTAAAAAATTCAAACATGTTCAGTGGTCTAAGTTCTTTTTTTAACTTAGGCAACGAATATTGAAATGCTATAGAGACAAGATGGAAGTTGGATATTGGTGTATAAGCCAGCCTGAACAGGTATCTTAAAAATAATGAATTATGGCCGAGCGCGGTGGCTCACATCTGTAATCCCAGCACTTTGGGGGACTGAGATGGGCAGATCTCCTGCGGTTGGGAGTTCAAGACCAGTCTGACCAACATGGAGAAACCCTGTCTGTACTAAAAATACAAAATTAGCCGGGAGTGGTGGCACATGCCTGTAATCTCAGTTAGTGGGGAGGCTGAGGCAAGAGAATTGCTTGAACCCAGGAAGCAGAGGTTGCTGTGAGCTGAGATCGTGCCATTGCACTCCAGCCTGGGCAACAAGTGCCAAAATCTGTTTAAGAAAAAAAAGGAAAAGGAAAGAAAAGAAAGAAACAGTTTCTGCAAGGAGAAATGAGAGTCAAGAGACATAATTCTAGATTGGTCCAAGTCCCATTTCTGCTGGGTCTGTGGACACTGAGCTCTTCCCCATACACTCACAAGTGGAACCCAGA
This sequence comes from Cacajao melanocephalus, assembly GCA_963573385.1. Lineage (NCBI taxonomy): Eukaryota > Metazoa > Chordata > Mammalia > Primates > Pitheciidae > Cacajao > Cacajao melanocephalus. The sequence goes on along the minus strand of CAUYLG010017652.1, from coordinate 37,793 downwards.
GATTGCCTCAGAAGAAGTTTCGAGATGCTGGAAGAGGTTGCTGAAATGTTTAGAGTTGTAGGCCAGAGACTCACCCGGCAGCGAAACAAAGGTATTCAGGGCCTGCAAAGGCGTCCAGGCCTGATCAGTGCTCCCAGGTCTCTGATCAATAGCCTAAGCCCAGCTGATACTATGGAGAACAGGTAAAATTCATGTGCTAAAGTTCTGGCTAGGCAATAATAGAAAAGACAACAGGATTATGAACATGTGCTATGTTAGAGGGGCTTTTGCATAGGGAAACTCAGCAAGGTGTTATCAAAGGGAGAAACGGGATCTGGCTCAATTGCAACAATGAGGCGGTGCGGAGCTATTTGCACTGAAATCGTGCTGGCAAAGAAACCAGTTCAAAACACAAGCAAAAATACTCTGTCTGCAGAGATGATCGGAAAACCTCTGAACGTTTTCAGTAGGTTACTTTTCTCTGAGCTCATAGAGGACCAGTACCAAACGTGGCAGCAGTAACTACGGAGTCAGTTGGAATCCAATATTGTTCAAGTTTTGTCCATTGGGCCTTGTAGATAGTTTCAGAGCCCAGACAAGAAAATACACCCGCTCAGTTTTTACATGAGAAGCCAGGTGGCCACAAACAGTCTTCACTTGAAATATTATCTTTGCATTTATCTGCATGAGGTAGACTAGGGGAAGAAACAGGGCTGCCGAGACCGTTGCCACCAGTGGCCCAGTGCCACAGAGCGGTGCTTCTCCTATGTGATGGGCATGAGGAGTACCCGGAGGGCTTGTTATGACTCACTTTTCTAGACTTCCTCCTTAGACGTTCTGATTTAGTAGATGAGTGTGGGAGCCCGCAAATGTGTGGTTTTTTTTTTTCCATGGACTCTCCCTGGGAGGCCCAGGCTGGAATGTATGGGGCGATCTTGGCTCACTGTAGCCTCCGCCTCCTGGGTTCAAGTGATTCTCCTGTCTCAGCCTCCCGAGTAGCTGGGATTACATGTGTGCAACACCACACCCAGATAATTTTTTTTTTGTATTTTTTGTAGAGATGGGGTTTTACCATACTGGCCAGGCTGGTCTCGAACTCCTGACCTCAAGTGAGCTGCCTGCCACGGCCTCCCAAAGTGCTGGGATTACAGGTGGCATTTCTTACAAACTCCCAGGATTTTGAGAATAGTGGCATCAGAATCACCTGCAGGGCTCATTAAACCCAGGTTATTGGGCTCCACCCACAGAATTTCTGATTTGGTTGGTCTGCAGTGGGGTCCGAGAATTTGCCCAGTGCCGGGGTGGTGTTGCCACTGCTGATAGAGGACTGAGCTATGAGAGCCACTGACCGAGGGCGTGACCCACAGAGCAGTCATCCTGGCTGTGGGAGGGAACAGTGTCCGGCTCCAAAGGGCAATGCTCCTCAGCTGTGTGCTGGGACTCAGGACCCCAGCACTGTCAGTTTGGATGAGGGAAGAACCCTTCTTGACAAACATTCCCGTGCTAAGATTCTGACTATACTGTTGCCTAGAGGGAGGGTGTGGAGATGCAGGGCAGCCGCCTGTTGGTTGCTCTTTCGGTGTAGTTCACGTTCATGGACTGGGGCCCTGACAGGTAGGGGTGCACAGGCTGCACATTCAACCCACCTTCCTCCAAGAACGATTACCCATTGCCTGACAGGTGGGGACTTCCGGTGACGGAAAGTACCTCTGCCTGACACCGTCGTACCCAGAGCCCAGGCAGGCCTGCGCGTGAACTGTGTCCTGGAAGGGATGTGGAGACTCCCTGTACTTACTGCATGGAACAGAGCTGGAAAGGAATTTGACAGGAGAAAAAAGAGAGGCGCTCACTGACAGCTCTGCAGGTCAAGGAAGAGGGATGGGCTGGAACTGGGAGGAGGAAGACGGGGCGCCAGGTCTCCTGCGTGAGGAGCCAGACCCTGGGAGGCCCTGGAAGAACCAGAGAACACCAATCAAGGAAAAGGAAGAAGCTTTCTTGGAGGACAAGCATCTGCACTGAAGGAGTGATTCCGCCTGGGGAAGTCTGGAAGTCCGCTCAGGTGGCCATGCAAGGTTCACCGCCCTGGGGAAGCAGGCCTCAAAGAGTTTTTGTCCCGGTGGGCCTGTGGAAGCCACGATCTCAGGAACTGCACCGAAGACACTATTCAGAATCTTAGGCGGCATGTTTGTCTCCTACTCACCTGTTTCTTAGAGTGCTTCCACAAGTGCCAATTGTAACCGAGCGCGCGCGAAATCACCACTGAGAGAAAGACTCGGCCAAATTGCAGGGTTTATTGCCAGCGGCAGTAGGGTGGAAATTACAGACCTTATTTATCACAAGTCTTAGTTTTTCTTAAAATGGCACAGTGGCCAAAATGACGTGGGTTTGGACTGCTTGCCTGTCACATTAGAGTTACAGAGAGCAGTTTCAACGGAAAGCCAAGGTGGGGTCGAGGTATGCAGTTTATGGGGCAATTGCCATGTCACACTAATCATGATCGAAAAAATAAAAATACAACACAGTATCAGCCGCTCCGTTCCACAGTTCCTCAGGAAAACACCACACCCGTCGGCCTTCCCCAGGAAGCGGCCTCTCGGTGCGCATCGTGCTCCTGGCCAGGCTCTGGAACGTGGCAGCTGGGGCAGTTGGGAATCAAGGCGGGTGTACAGCCTCCCATTTCAGGAGGGCGACCTCCCAGACTCACGCCGCAGGGCCTGGCTCCGGCTGCTTCTCCATCCACAACAGCCGCGCTCTTCAGATTCATCTGTGATATTTCTTATTTTGCTCTTCTTTCATCCCTAGAGGCAGTCTTCCCTTCCATGAATGTCAAGATTATAATGGATGTAACCTAATCAACTGTTTTGTTTACATTAGCATTTGAGAACAAAGGATGCAAGGATCATTTTACTGAAGAAGCCTTATTAACAAGCTCCATGTATAATCTGAGTTTGAAATGACAGAGTTTAGTAACTGAAGCGAGAAAACTACGTGGAGTGTCTACACGAAGCCACACTTCTGAAGGGAGTGATAGCTGGAACCAGGACCCTTGAGGATGCTTATCGACTATGTTAAACCTCAGTCATTCAGTTGCTGCTCATAAAAAAACCCTACAGGTCTCTCAATTATTCATACGTTCAAATATTATTTTCCCCCAAATGAGTCTGATGGCGAACAAACCTACCTAAAGCAAAATCTATATGAAAATATTAAAACTTAAACATTTATAAGAAGGCTGTTAGCTTCTAGGAATGGAAATTCCATTTCTACATGGAAAGTCCTTCAGACTTACATGTTATATGTGAGGTCTGCACACTGAGTTCTGAGTTTTCATAAGTTATCTGATTTTATTCACTAGGTGCTTCCCACATTTTACTTCTAGAAATATGCTTTATATAAGAAATTATTAACCCTGCTTTTAACATTACTTCTAAAATATACTTGATTTTTTTTTTTTCAGAATGGTTCCTCTCTTTTTGCCTAAAACTCAGCTGGTTCTTTTCTTTCAACCCACGCTTCCTACTGAGCTTTCTGCCTCCCTACAGTACAACTCCAGTTTTCTAGTTACTCAAGGCAGAAACGTGGAATTATCATGGAACGCTTCCTGTCAGCCTCCAGAACAATTCAGCCTCTCAATACATTCTGCCACCAACTTACTGCAAGCCCTGCCTGAACCGTGCCTTATCAGGGCCCACTGAAGCTATTCTCCAACCTTCTGATGCGTCTCCACCCCCTGCCTGTAGGAGTTTTTCATTTTCTTCTCTGCACACGTTCTTTGCACTTGTTTACCTAACGATTTATCTCCCAGCAGGATGCGCTAATCCTTTGTTTAAATTCCAGTAAGGCCTCTCTGGTGCCTTCAATAACAGGGAAGCAGGTAGCAAGGCCTGCAGAACTCCTCGTCCTTGGCTCCTGCTTTCTGGCTAGCCTGTTCTGACATCCTGTAGCTCTGCGGCTCCATCTTCCACTCCTGTGTTTTGGCATGTCTGCTTTTCCCAGTCATACCTAGATGACTTTCCAATTTCTCATGTCTTGCTCTAATTTGAAAATCCTTTGTCATCTTTCAATGAACAACTTAACCGTCACCTCCTCTGAGAGGGTTTTCTTATTGCCTCCCCTGGAACGAGCCCCCCCACTCCCCTAAACGAGCTCATTTCCGGGGAAGAGATAAGAAACTGAGTCCTACTGTTGCAAGTGTATGCAACATACGTACATGTCTAAATGTCCACCTTTCTCATTAATCTTTCTGTTGTTAGTGAACGGGGTGCCACCAATCTGAGCTGGCTGAATGAATGAATGAGTGAGTGATGAAGAGGGAAGAGGGTACAGACAGGCACTCCTGCTCTTTTTTCACACTTGGCTTGTATGGCTCATTCTGAATATTATTCTTTAAGAAGGATATAGGGAAAAGATGGTATGGGGATTGTAGCCTTGTGACTAGAGAGGAGCTTATGATGCTGAGAGCTGTTCAGACTAGCTTAGGAGAATCAGCCGAGCCATCCTCACATACCTGCAACAGCGTCAATTGAGAAGAAGCTTTCTTGTGTGTGGCCTCAGGGCTGAGAAGATCAATGGGCTAGAGCTATGGAAAGAGATAAGTTCTTCACTCTCTCCTTTATGGACTGTACTTAGAAATAGTATTGGCCACTGAAAAGGGAATTTAAAAATTTACGCATATTACATATGTTATGTCAGTAAAACATGTCTTTCAGCTCAAGTCATTAATGACTTATTTAAAGAAAGGCTGCGTCAATAGAAATGACAGTCATTAAGTAATAGAAGACTGACAAATGGAGAATTATAGTGGCCAAAGTTAATCATGGTTGTCCAGACCTTTATCTGAGAAAAAGTGCCCTGCCAGGTTAATTAAAGAATTCAGTCTGCCTTTCAGGATGGCTTCTATTTTAAAGAGGTGCACAAAGCTATTGGAGACTAATGATATTACATTTTAATCATATAATTTAACTCACCCATTGAAGTTGTGTTTATGGTACAACCTCATAAATTTACTTCTCTTTGGGATAGGTATGAACTGGTTGAAATGACACAAATGTTTAGTCTACCTACTAATTACAATTTGAAATTTAAACTACAAATTAGTTTTGTCAATCAGTCTCATAATTTTATGGGTAGGAAATGAAAAGATGGAAATCACGAAGAGTCAAAGATTAATAAAATAAGTGATGCCATGTGACCAAGGACAGCCAGATAACTCCGGGTGACACCCTTTTGTCTTTCTTTAGCCTTTTAGCGGAGAGACATACATGTCTATTTCACCAAAGAGATAGAAACTGGGAGGGACATGAGAAATGCCAATGGTGCCATCCCAAGAGCTATCCTACCCATGCCCCATTCACAATAGTCGCCTTTTGCGGGATTCCCATGCAACTCAGGAGCAGAGGTGGCCATAGGGGAGAGAGAAGGCATCTCAGTCCTTACACATTTTGGTTATCACCTCAGCAAGGGACAGAAAAATACTTTATAGGAATAATTGCTGTGGTCCAAATGTGTCCCCCAAAATTCACACATTGATACTTAATTGACAATGTGATAGTGTGAAGACGTAGGGCCTTTAAGAGGGGTTTTAAGAGGGGATTAATTCATAAGGCTGTAGCCCTTATGGATGGATCTGGACTCTCCATCCATGGGCTGCAGAGAGTGTGTTCATTCCCTTCCACCTTTTCCGTATGAAGACACAGAGTTCTTTCCCTTTTGTCATTTCTGCCTTTTCTGCTCCTTCTATCATGTGAGGACAACTAAGTGGTGTCATCGATGACAAATGGGCCTCTTCTAGACACGAAACCCTCTATGCCTGGATCTTTGGCTTCCAGCCTCCAGAACTGTGAAGAAATATATTTCTGTTCATTATAATTTACCTAGTCTCAGATATTTCATGACAGCCCCTCAAAACGGACCAAGTACAATAGTTAGCAGATGGTTGAACTTCTTTCCTGAATGCGTAGTAATATTTTCTGTAAAAAATTATTGTAGTCACATAGGATACATTTTACTTTAATTGTAAAGGGCATATTAAGAAATTTAAGGGAAATTACAAAAGGATATTTTTTGGAATAAACTCACTCCTCCAGCATCCCTAACGATTTTATTTGTTTTATGAAGCTATAATGATATCTCTGACCTGCAATATGTAAATACGTGTAAATTCTTGATTGCTTACCAGCCACCAGAAATACATTCTTTCTGCATACTTCAAGCTTACCTCACTCCCAGATATGATTTTTATTTCATGATGCCTCTCTACACTGCTGGTACTATAATGTCAAGAAATTAAACCACACATAGCTATGTTAAAAATTGCTTGAGAATTTAATTAGAAATGTTAATTTCTTTGCGAAAGACGGCTATCAATTACATCCCAAACAAAGATATTAATCAAGAACAAATGAGACTTTTTTGTTCAAAGGTAAATTCAGATGGGAGTTCTCAGAGGAAGACATGAAGAGAATGTAATAACATTTAGGGTGTGGTTAACATTTTTCTATAGCCTTTTCTATAAGGCTATAGAAAAATACATGACTATATAATCAAATAATAAAGGAATAGTAAAGGAATCCAATGGGCAGTAAAGAGTAAATCCAAATGAACATACCTGATGATATAACAATATATTGAAATGATACCTACAGAATTCAGTAGGAATACAGAAACACAAGCACCTGGTTTGTCTCAGAGTAGAAGGACAAGCTCAGAGAGTAGGCGTTATTTGAGTTGAGACATGGAAGATGAACAAGAGTTCATACAAGCAAAAGGAAGGCAGGTCATTCTAATCAAGGAGCATGGGTAATCACGGGCAGGGATAAGGAGGGGTAACATGAGGTACAGTTCAGGCCTCTGGAATGAGAAATGTGAGTGGAAGCAGGTGCAAACAGTAAGGCTGGACTGGGTGGCAGGAACCAAGGCACAAAGCACTTTAATGCCAAGGATTTTAGATTTTAAACGGTAAGAAATGGGGAGATTGTGAAGGATTTTGGGTCAGTGAGAGAATTTTCAGATTTCTTAATGGAGAAATTACTAGGGTAACAATAGGATGATAATCTGGAGAGAGGCCACATAGAAGCATTAAGTCTACTCTAGTGGACCAGGCAAGAGGTAATTTGAGCCTAGACCAGGAGAGTAGTCATAGGAATCAGGGAGAAGGGGTAGATATACAAGATTTTGTATAGATTGAATTTCATTATTTATGGATTGACAGAGCTGGAGGCTAAGAAGGTGATTCACTAGTTTTCAAAGGGTTAAGTTCTCTTTTTGTGAAATCTTTCTGGATAATTAAGTACAGCTTACATTGTTGGTTTCTTATTTTGACCTTTTAGTGGCATCTTCATTTTTCCCCACTATTTATGAGTGAATGTGGTTTGTTTTGTTTTGTTTAAACACATATTTATTCTCACTTCCCACAGGAGGAAGCCTATACTTCCTAACTTACCTGTGTTGGGCTTGGCCATGTGACACACTTTAGAAAGTAAAATGAGAATGGATATGACATCTGCCACCTCTGCCTGGAAGCTTTGAATGCCATGTGTGGTTTAGTTGAGCATTTTTGTGACATTTCTGTCTGTTAGCAAAGCAACATACCCCAGGCAGGGCAGCTCATTCAGCCTGGGTTCTGGCGTAAGAAGAAATGTGATCAACTGTTCATACCACCACACCATGTTCAGATAACATGAACAAGAAATTAATGTATGGGCAAGGGACTGAGATTTTGAGTTTGTTTGTTGCTGTAGCAGAAGCTGATTAGGGGACTATATGCTTCTTTGTAGCAGAAAGCTTATATTTCTATACCTAGACCTTGCCTTCTTAAGATGTCTCTTAAACAGAAATTTCAGAAATGAATTATAATAAAATGAAGACTTAGTTTGAAGGGTAGAGGATTTTAAAAAGAGTGCCCTCTTTGAAACCCACACCGTGGATCTTGTACTTTTTCCAGAAAACTAGTGTTTGAATGACTATTTGTGTAATGGCTTTTCTTGTGTTCCCTTTGTATTCCTAGCTAATTACTTTAGAATGTCTTCCTTATATTTTGCATCGTTATAGTCCTTTTCTTTGGGACCTACATATTCCTCGTCCACTATTTGCAATTTGGATAGATTACTTTTGGGAATAAAACATGGTAAGATGTGAGTAGTCTGAAATGATAATAAGTTATCAATGTTGGTAAGTTATCAATGTTGTAGACCACTCACATTAAGTAAAGAAGGTGACCTTTCTTTTCTTCCTGTACTGTGAAATATGGGCTTTAGTGGTGGTCTGAGGTCAAATTTAGAGAATATTGAAGGTCATAATTTAACATTTAAAATGTAAAGAATCTTTTTAAAAAAATTAGACTATAATGTTACAGCCCTCAGATTTAACTTGAACCCCGAAAGAAGAAATTCTGGCACGAGCAGCAAGAATGTTTGACACTGTATTGGCCAAGACAAAGCTTCCCTTCTACCCACTGTGGATTCCTTGAAAATGAACTAACAATAGGCAGAGTAATAGGAGAAAAAGGCAAACATATTTATTTAAGGTACATAAGCAAGGGGGAATTGCAGGAGGATGATTACTCAACAACCCAGCGAGATCCAGCTGCTTATATGACCTTCTGCAAAGGGAAAGGAGATAGGAGAAATGTGTTTTCAGTGGTAGTAAATGATTTTTCGGGGAAATGAATGGACATGGAGACAAAACAGCTTGTAAGTGATATCTTTGTAAACTTGATGGGACTGAGAACCAAAAATGATTTGGGGCCAAGCTTGTCTAGACTCCAGGCATAGTGCTTATTTTTCAGTCTCTTCCTCTATGATATGAGTTTTTATCTTCTCTGGTTAATGAGACTTCATGGAAAGGGCCAAAGACAATTGTGTCCCTCCTTGGGGATCTGGCTTCCAGGTAGATAAAGGAACTTCAGAGAACAGCCTTATCCTTTGCTTTGTGGGAGACAGAGGATGGAGAGACAGGAGCCGGGAAGAGGAAGGCCAGAGAGACTTTGAGGCTACTTCTTTTACTTAAGCATGTCAAAGTGCCCTATTTCGGGGTATCATGTTTTGAACCCCAGCAACTCATAACAGTCATCCCCTATATATTTCCTGAAGTGAAAGTATCATTTCAATGGTAGTATTAGTTTTACTACTTCTATTACGCGTAAGTGCTGCTATTTCTGAACATACCGTATCAGGTACGTAGATTTACTTACACAATAAATCTACAGTAAATAGCTTTACTACAGTTGTGACTTACACAAACCTCACAAAAATTGTAAGAATAGGCACTAATATTTCTGTTTTATAGACAAAGAGACTAGAGTTCAGAGAGACTAAGGAACTGCCATGTTAGCACAGCAACTAGGCTCTGAGCCTACCTAGTCATCTCATGCCCTTACATACACTTACTCCCAATATGTGCTATGAGACATGTATAAGGCTACATAATAATTTTAGAGAAAGTTGTAATATATAATATATTATTATTCCATTCTCCGATTTTTGTTCCTAATTTCTTTTTTGCCCCTTGAATTCACATTGGTCACTGAAAAACACAACACAGTTTATTAGGCCCACATCTTCTGTGTTGATGGATACTAGCAACATATTTACTATTTTACTGGATTTTCAGATTCATTATCTGTGGACTTAGTGATTAGATACTACTTTTTTTCCAAATGATCTTCTTTCTTATTATTGAGAACACTTTAGTCATTTTTCTTATTTGATATGCAATTTCTTCATTAAAAGAAGATAGTCAATATGACTACTGAAGTCCAGATTCACTGAAAATTTCAAGATACCCATCACATCACAGGACAGCATATGGAAGACACAGACATCTTTCATGACCGTGTAAGATAGTAAGTATTCAGCCATTGAAATGGACACCTACAAACATACACACATAAATAGAAACCACTGAAGTTTACTTTGTAGTTTATAAGCTTTTATCCCACATGCGAAATAATGAGTGTGATTTCAATTGTAAGGAACTTAAATTTTCTAAAATTCAATTTTAATTTGTATGTTAAATTTTTAAGAAGTCAAATTAGAAAGCTGACCTTAATGATCATCCAACTAATAATTACTAAGGTTTTATAGTTACTGAGATACCAATATATCTTTCTATTTAATACAAACACACCAAATGCATATTAAGTCAAATGTTAAGCTACCTTTCTTGTATTTATTTGTGTCATGATATTGTTTGAATATGCAGAAAATTTACAAGGACAGGAACTTTATGTTAGAGCTGAGGGTTATGCAACAAGAAAATAAAAAAGTGGTTTCTGTTTTCTTGTGTTGCTAAAATTTTATAGTGTTCTAGTCTCTCATTATGTCAAACTGCATATATATAAGTAATATGTCCCACTATGTGCTAATTCCTACAATTGAAAACATGAAGAAATAAAAACCACGTACCTCCTTTATGGGGGCATGGCTATTTGAATACCACTTTTATCTCCTTTTATGAGTTAGTAAGTCCCTACAGATTCTAAATAATACAACTTTCACGTGTTTTTAAAGGCTTCCAAGTGCAGTTCTGTTCTCCTGGAATGAGAGGCTTGCTGTGATTTCTTTATTATTGAATTCTCCAAGCTACTATTTTATCAAAATGTGAAGTAAATTTAAAAAGTCAATGCTTGTTACCCCTTTAAATTACTGCCTTGTTATTCTCATTGAGCTGTATTTTTTTTGTGTAGAGTTAAGGTGAGGGGGCAAAGAAGTTAGAATGAAAGAATGATTTTTACAAAAGGAAAGAAGGAAGGACCAAAGGAAGGAAAAAGAGAAAAGAAGGGAAAAGGAGGGAGAAAGAAGAGGTATAGTTCTTCACATTTTTCCACCTCTGAAGTCAGGACATGCCTTCCATTTGACGGGTCTACAGTGTCAGAGCCAATAAGCTCTGATTGACATGCAGAGTGTCTGTCACTAAAACTTTTAAGAACCTTTTGAGGAAGGAATACGAGTGTGTGTGTCCAAATCAGGGGCAATGTGTCTGTCACTAAAATTTTTAAGAACCTTTTGAGGAAGGAATGTGAATCTTAGTTGTTTGTTAGGATCAAGAAGATGAGAGCATCAAAACTTTCGGAAAGATATCAATGATTTGAAAAAAGCTCCCAGAGATGATAGTGAAACACTTTTATGAAATACTGCATGATCAGTGCTCTCGGAGGCACAAAGGACCCTACTGTGTGGTGGGGAAATATGAGGATATCAATACTATCATCTGAAATACTACAGAATAATTTATATCTAAAGATGAAAACTTTTCAAAATATATCATTCATTTTATTTTATTATTTTCCTTCTTATGTATATACTAGGGTGATTTATGATAAAAACTTATCTAAAAGATATCTTTCTGTAAGTATAAAATAAAAATCCAGAATTATAATGAAGCTCTATGTTATCATATGACTGACAGTTTTCCCTTTTTAGTCGTACATAAATTAATGTTGCATTCTATTTTTTAAATAAGAATACACATTAAATTTGAACAAAATTTAATTTTAAAAAGAAACAGAAGTGAAGTTAAAGATATTTTTAAACTTCAAATAAGTGTTTTTTTTTTCATTACTAGAGATCTTAGTGTTTAAAAGTAAAGGAGAGCTTGAAAATAGATATTAAAAACTAGTTTGGAACCATTGGTATTTTCAAAAAAACAATTCTACTTTTAGATGTAAATATTTAAGACTTATTTTTTAAGTATTTGATTGATATTATTTGCAAAAATAGCTTGGTAAAATAGAAAGAGCACTGAACTCACATATCCTGAATTCCAGTTTTGGAAACCAGTTGACCTTAAGAGATTTGTCCATTACTTTTGAACAAATTTTCTTTCTACCAATGATATTCATGATTTTTGTACCATTTACCACTTCTTGGATCCTGCATTTCTAACTAGCTCCCAGTCTGTGGAAACGTTGCTGACCCATGGGCCACACCTTGAGTACTAAGACCTTTAAAGAAAATTTATCTGTATTCACATAGTTTTTACCATATTCCTCATCTGGAAGACCTGACTCCCATGTTTATTTCAGTTTTCTGAGTATTTTAAGAAACAACACTTTGGTATTCCAAATTGGTCATAAAATCTTTTGAAAAGTACATTGGGGAAATCAGATTACACCTGTTTTAGGGCATTTACTCCATGCCTGCCTAGTCAGATCTGGGAAAATACTAAATATGTGAGATTAATTTTGCCTCATATCTTGAAATTTTTCCCAGTGGGAGAGGAGATGTTACTTACCGGGAAGATGTGCCCAAAGAAAACTTTCACTCTTTTCCCTACTAAAATACCAAATAATTCAGAAAACAGCACGTCACACTCATCTGAATCACACCCAGGGATGCCTGTGCTGGGGATGTGGACCCTAATTCTCTGTTTCACAACTAGGAGGGTTAGTGTACAGAAGGTATTGCTGGTAAACTAGTCCCACAGTTGGGTTAGTGCGTGGAAGTTAGCGCTAGGGTGTGTCTCAAAGCTGGGTTAGTGTATGAAAGTCAGCTCTAGATTGTGAGTCTCACAGTTGGGTTTAGTGCATGAAAGTCATCTCTTTGGGGGTGACTCCCACAACTGGGTTAGTGCATGAAAGTCAGCTCTATGGGGTGAGTCCCACAGCTGGGTTAGTGCATGGAAGCTCTGGAAGGTGAGTCCCACAGCTGGGTTAGTGAATGGAAGTCAGCTCTTGGAAGTGAGTCCCATAGTGGGGTTAGGGCACAGACATCAGCCCTGGCAGTAGAGTCCAATAGTTGGTTAGTATAGCACCAGAAGGAAGTCTGGTTAACCCCATTTCAGAAATAAAGCATTTCTTAAGACATGTTTTAACAAGTTTTAAGCTTCAGTAGTTTGTGTTATTGTATTTGTTCCTTCTTATGCTGCTATGAAGAAATACCCGAGACTGTGTAATTTATAAAGAAAAAAGGTTTAACTGATTCACAGTTCTACATGGCTGGGGAAGTCTCAGGAAACTTATAATTATGGCAAAAGGCACCACCTCATAGGTTGGCAGGAGAGAGAATAAGAGCTGAGTGAAGGGGGAAACCTTTTATAAAACCATCAGATCTCTTGAGAACTCACTATCATTAGAGTAGTTTGAGGGGAACCACCCCTTTGATTTAATTATTGCTGCCTGGTTCTGCCCTTGACATGTAGGGATTATTACAATTCAAGGTGAGATCTGGGATTTAGGTAGGGTGTGCCAAACCATATTATTCCACCTGTGGGCCCTCCCAAATCTCATGTCCTCACATTTCAAAACACAATCAAGCCCTTTCAACAGTCCCACAAAGTCTTAACTCATTCCAGGATTAATCCAAAATTCCAGGTCAAAGTCTTATCTGAGACAAGGCAAGCGCCTTCCACCTATGAGCCTGTTAAATCAAAAGCAAGTTAGTCACATCCTAGAAACAATTGGCGTACAGGCACTGGGAAAATATATCCATTCCAAATGGGAGAAATTGGCCAAAACAAAGGAGCTATAGGCCTCATGCAAGTTTGAAATCTAATAGGGCAATCATTAAATCTAAAGTTCCAAAATGATTTCCTTTGACTGTATGTCTCACATTTAGGTCATGCTGATGCAAGAAGTGGGTTCTCATGTTTTTGGGCATCTCAACCTCTGTGGCTTTGCAGGGCACATCTCCCCTCTTGGCTGTTTTCATGGGCTGGCATTAAGTGCCTGTGGCTTTTCCAGGAGCATGGTGTAAGCTGTTGGTAGATCTACTATTCTGGGTTCTCACAGCTCCACTAGGCAGTGCCCCAATGGGGACTCTGTGTGGGAGATTCCAACCCCACATTTCCCTTCTGCCCTGCCCTAGCAAATGTTCTCTGTGAGGGCTCCACTCTTGCCACAGACTTCTGCCTGGACACCCAGTTGTTTCTCAACATACTCTGAAATCAAGACAGAAGTTCCTTAACCTCAATTCTTGACTTCTGTGCACTGGAAAACCCAAAACTATATACAAGCTGCCAAGGCTTGGAGCTTGCACCCTCTGAAGCAATGATCCGAGATGTACCTTGGCTCCTTTAAGGTATAGCTGGAAATGAAGCCACTGGGATACAGGGCACCAAGTCCCAAGGCTGCACAGAACAGGGAGGCCCTGGGTTTTAGCCCACAAATTCTTTGTTCTCCACTAGGCCTCTTAGCCTGTGATGGGAGGGTCTGCTGTGAATGTCTCAGATATGCCCTGGCAACATTTACTCCATTGTCCTAATGATTACATTTGGCTTCTTGTTACTTATGTAAATTTAGGCAGCCAGCTTGAATTTCTACTCAGAAAATGGGTATTTATTTTCTATTGCATCGTCAGTCTGCAATTTTTCTAAACTTTTATGCTCTGCTTCCTCTTGAATGCTTTGCCACTTAGAAATTTTCTCCACCAGATACCCTAAACCATCTCTCTCAAGTTCAAAGTTCCACAGATCTCTAGGGCATGGGCAACATATTTCCAGCCTCTTTGCTAAAACATAGCAAGAATCACCTCTATTTCAGTTCCCAAACAGTTCCTCATCTCCGTCTGAGACCATCTCAGCATCGACTTCATTGTCCATATCACTATCAGCATTTTGGTCAAAGCCATTCCACAAATCTCGAGGAAGTTCCAAACTTTCCCACATCCTCCTGTCTTCTTCTGAGCCCTCCAAACTATTCCAGCCTCTGACTGTTACCCAGTTTCAAAGTCACTTCCGCATTTTCAGGTATCCATATAGCAGCACTCGACTCTACTGGTACCAATTTACTGTATTAGTCTGTTCTCACCCTGCTACGAAGAAATATCCAAGACTAGGTAATTTATAAAAGAAGAGCTTTAATTGACTCAAAGTATTGTATAAATAGGGAAGCCTCAGGAAACTTATAATCATGGCAGAAGGCACCTCTTCGTAGGGTGGCAGGAGAGAGAATGAGAGTCAAGCAAAGGGGAAAACCCCTTATAAAGCTATCAGATCTTATGACAACTCACTCACTATCATGAGAACAATATGGGGGAAACTGCCCCCATCATTCAATTATTTCCACCTGGTCCCACCATTGAGATGGGATTATTACAGTTCAAGGTGAGATTTGGATGGGGACACACAGCCAAACCATACCACTTAAATTCTGTTTTGATTCCCAAATTGGAGTCTACAATTTAATATTATCTAATTTAAGATAAAATGTCTTAATCGCATGTACAGTATGTTTTTATAGCATTTATTTTAACATATTTTCTTTTAGCTTTAGAGGTGTAACCTTTTTTTCTTCCCACATTCTCCTTTTCACATTCCACATTCCCTCCAAGTGTTCCTCCCAGAACACTTCTTGGTGTTCTCTATCTTCTTGTCTTCCTTGGAGAGAGGCTTCCCTGTTCTTCATTCCCATGTTGGGGCAGCTGGCAGTAATCACAGATTTGGAGGCCCAGCAGCCTCACCAGCATAGAGGTGGCTTGGTGCAAATTAGAAGTTAGCCTACTGCCATCTGCAGTGACATTCTCTTCATTGCTGTAAGATTACCAAGAGGCATGGGGCTCCTCTGTGACTCCCCACTGACACCTGACACGTCACCTCTATTCCCATGTCTGAGGCGCTTTAGGGCCTTCACCCTCAGGATCTTCCCACACTCAAGCCTGATCTTCACTGCACCTGGCAGCACATTCTTCTATTTTGTGAAATGGGATAACTAAAGACACAGTTTGTGTCACTGAACATACAGCTTGGATTTCTGTTTCTCATTCTCTTCTTTCTTTTTTTTCCCAAGTGGAAATTTGTAAGAAAAGAAGTGAGAAATACTATCTTTCCTCTGCCACTTAAAAACCAGAAGCCCTGTAACCTATCTTTATTTTTACTTTTCTGAATAAATATCCATTTACTTCCAAATTATTTATGCTATACAACACACTTCCCCCACTGATTTGGACTACCATCTTTATAATTATGAAATGTTTATATTTTTTTCTTTCATTTTCCTTTCTTTCCATTCATGCTCATTTATGTCAACAGCACTTTTAATTATTGAAGCTACAGAATATGTATAGGTATGACAAAGTACAGTTTCCTTCCTGTGTTCTCATTTTTCTGAGTCTTACTTTCTTAAGGAATGTTCCATTTGTGACTTTAGCTTTATAGATATAAACATGCATAAATGTGAGTTTGTGGCCTGGTGTATTAATCAATTTTGGAAAATTGCATGTTTATAATTTCAGAATTTTATGTGTGAATGCAGCCAATAAATTAAGTTATTCAAAGCATATACATTCCTTTATGTTTCACAGGAACATTTTATAATTTTTGATAATAGATGAGACCAGTTAACTTTATTGTTTGATTTGTAAAAGCTTTTTACATGATGCTGTGAATGAGATTTGTTCCTTTGTTGCATTGTAATGCATTATTTTTGATATACAAAAAAATTTGGTTATTAGTATTCCTATTTTTGTTATTGTTGCTTTTCTAAATTTTAAAAAACTTTCTAAAAAGGCCATACATTTTTATATACATTATAAGTGCATAAAAAGGATAGAAAAATATATGATCATTGAAGGAATTTGTGGAAATTTTTAAATTTATAGAAACCTATAAATAAACATAATCACACCCCATTGCATTAAATGTTTGTGCAGTCAATATTTCTCTCTTGCCTTTTATCTATGTGTATACGTGTCTAAATACTCAAAGTGATATCATGTTGGATATAAGATTTTGTGTCTTAATTTTCCAATGAACAAAAAGTTTTCCCACATTAATCATTATTTATCAGAAACATGATTTGTAATGGCAAAATGTATTCTAGATTATGACTGAAACAAGTTATTTTTGTTTATTTGAACAATTTAATTTCAAATTTAATATGATAGTCATTACTTTCTTTAGTCTCATTGTACATACATTTTTATTTAAATTACAATTTTTTTTAGTTTCACTTCATAGAAATGAAATTACTAGATTAGAGGTTTTCAGATTAATTTTAGCTACATGGAGAAATTAAACCTAAGAGATGTGAATCTACCAGATTTTGTGTAGTAAAGGGAGAATCTTTCCATAAGTCCTGGAAGAAGTCATAGAGACCAGCAGAGAGCATGCATAGAATTATCCGGAACCATGCTAGTGTAGAACTTGGAGACAGATAATAAGACAAACTTCATTTGCCTAAAAATGTGGAAATAAACATCTTAGCAAATACCATACCTGAAAATCGCAAGTAGAGGGAGAAGGGTGGTTGTATCCTAATGATGATGAACATAGACAGTAACACCCAGAGTCTATTCGCAGGAAAGAGCCTCTTCCTGAATGGGAAACATTGGAAACCTGTGTGAAATTCGGTGGCCCAGAGCACTGGCCGCCAGGGAATGGAAAGGCATGACTTGGAAGTGCGCGTGTGCAGAGTGGCAGCACTGGGAAGGTGCGTTGCTCATGAAGAGAGAGGTGCCTTGGAGACAGGACGAGAAACTTTCGGAGGCTTGGTCATAAAGCCAACGAGGTAAGCAGGCCTTACTGAATCAAGTTAGTAAAGAATCAGAAGAAAGCCGACCAAGTTAATAACAGCAAATCAGGCTCCTTTACTTAAAGCAAGTGTACCTACTGCAGCAGCAGAAGAGGGCACTCTTGAACTAAGAAACCAAGAAAGCCACGTAACCACCACCCCCATCCCCACCCCTGCATGGGTTACTGTTGCTAGTTCAGGAACATCTTACTTAGGAATCATGAAAAGATCATCATGAACATCCCTACAAAGTCAAACAAAGTGCAACAACCAAAACGGTTTTAAAAAGAGAACCATCAGATAGAGAAAAACTGTAACACAGGATATAAAAATGAATCAAATTTAATTAAATAAAGTAGTTTCACATAAAACAGAATATCATGTATTTAAAATTTCAAAATTCCTGGAAATGTGCAACTAGAGGAGAGTGAAAAGCGAGTCAACAAAATTCTTACCCTCAATTAAAACACAAAACAGACAAAAGCATCTCAGAAATAATAACTCAACAGCAAAGACCCCAAAGTAGAGTAGATATGACCAAAAGTACCATAGGGAGATGAAGAATAGGAATAAAGAATTAAGAAAATAAAAATAGAATAAAAAGAAGTAAACAACATTTGATATAAATTTTGTGACAGAGATAGAATAGAATACGGGGGAAGATGGTTTAAAATACATTATTAGAGTCAACAAAGAGAAAACATAAAACAGTGAGATAACAAATCTTTAAAACGGTAACTGAAGAACAATATCTGTTAAATGAAAGACTTAACTACATATGAGAAGAACCCACTATGTACTCAGGGAAATTTATTCAAAATGATCAGTTCTAAAAACTGTCCTAGCAAAGTTAGTAGACATAAAGATAAAGGGAAAAATATCTCAAAGGCCTCCAGGCAAGAAGGCAATTTACTGAAAAAGGAAAGAAAATCAGCATGATACCAGCTGTTTCATTAAACAACCGTGGAACACCACCTTCAAGATGCTCAAGGAAGAAAAACGCAAGTCAAGAATTCTTTATCCAGTCAAATTTCTTTGAGATTCAAAGCAATAGGAAAACAATCTAAACATGCAAGAGCTGGGAATCTTGTATTCAGAAACACTTCCTGAGGATAATACTAGAACATAGGCTTTATGCAAAGAAGAGACTGCTGAAGAAACTTGAGCAACAAAGAACAGCAGGGAAAACAGAATGTATTTCTCTGTAAATCTAAGACTAACTTAAGGTGAAGATGGGCTGAAACTGTAATAGATACTTGTGCTATGATCTATAAAGTATTAATAGCCAACTAAAAATGGAAGCTAAAAAAATAGGGAAATGGGAAAATAGAATACGCTTACTGAGTGGGTTAGAGGTGAGAGTCAAATGGTATTTAAGCTTGTCAAAAAGAAAGCTTACGAAAGAAAGGAACAATAAAAATGTACATAAATTAATCGACATGAAGGTAATGCTAAAATAAAAATATTCTTGCTGAAGACCAAACATAACACAAAACAATCACCAAAAAGTTGAGTAGAATATTTGGTAATTAATCCTCATAAGTCAATGAAATGAAATATCTAATTCTCAATCTTGAAAAGGGGCTCAATGGGAAAATATGGCATAAAATATTTTGAATCTTCATTCCTTCTCTCTTGGTTTAGGCCTCTAAATGAATGTGGACTGATGACTAAAAGTGTGCTAGTGACCCTTCCTGGACAGTACCTGGATGGCGACAGTGCTCCCTACAAAAACTCTTGCTCAAAGTAGGGAGATGTAAGTCAGAAAATTCAATGTGCTGTGCAGAAGCAGGAAGGGAGTCATGTCCACCACACGGTTTGACCCAGATTCACTGATTTTGCTGTATTCCCTGTTCTTGTTCTGACCACTGTCTGCTCTGCACCAATTCATTTATTAAATTTAATATTCTTTGAAATATTACTACCCAGACTGGTATCTCATTACTATTGCCTTAACTTTTTATATTATTTAATAAGAACAATTTAACTAATACTGTGATTATTATATTTTTGTCTCCGGGTAATTTTTTAAATAACACTTTGGTTTAGAAATAAACTTCATTATTTCTTTCTTTTTCATCCAACAAAGAAAGGTAGCAAACACATTCTTGAAGAAATTTTTCATATGAAAATTATAAACAAAATGCCAAATTTACCTCTGAAAGTTTTTCACCATTTATATTTCCACTCCAGTAAGAATAGTTTAGTTTCCAAAAATCATCACTGGAATTAACATTGCCTTTTTACCTTTACTACATTAAAGAGTCAAAAAAATATGTATTCATGTTAATCTCCATTTTTAACTACTAATGTGGCTTAAAATTTTTTAATGTTTGTTGGTCACTGTATTTGTTTCTCTATTGTATGTTTCTCTCTATCCTTTGCTCAGTATGGTATTTTTCTTTCGGCATAGGAATATTTTATGTTTTATGTTCATGCATTTTTGTCTTTCCCATTTATTACAATTAATTTCTTTAGTTTTTAGTTTATTACTGTTCAAAGTAATAGCATAAAAATTACAAAAAAGACTCAAGAACATCTTTAGCCAACAGACTTAATCATTTATGGAACACTCTACCCAACAACAGTAGGATACATATTCTTTTCAGGTACCTGTAGGCTATGTACCAAAATAGGGCATATCCTGTATCATGGGGGGAAGAAAACCTCTAAGGAAATTTAAAATATCTGAAACAATACAGACTTTGTTCTCTGACTACAATGAAATCAAACTAGAAGAAAATAATAGAAAAATAACAGGAAAATATCCAAACACTTAGAAGCTAAAAAACACACTACTAAGTAATCCATTGGCTACAGAAGAAGTCTTAAATAAAATTAAATATATATGTATATTGAATTGAATGAAGATGAAGATACAACATATCAGAACTTATGGGATGCAGGTGATACAGTTCTAAGGGAAGCTCATAAAAGTAAACTCATGTCAGAAAATAGAAAAAGTCTCAAATCAATAAACTAAGCTCCTCCGTCAAGATATGAAAAGAAAATAGAACAAAGGAAACCTAATGAAAGCAGAAGGAGGGAAATTATAAAGATAGGAGCAGGAATTAATAAAATTGATGACAGAAAACTTATAGAAAACCCAAGAATCAAAGAGCTGGCTTTTGAAAAAGTCAATAAAACTGCAAACCTTTAACACAACTAGCAAGAAAAAAGTGAAGAAACAAATTACCAATCAGGAATAAAACAGAAATATCCCTACGGACACTGCAGATATCAAAAGGATAATAAGCATTTACTAGGAACGACTCTACACACATAAATAGGAACACTTAGAAGGAATGGACTATTACCTCAAAAATCTATAATTTTTCCATTACAAAGCAGATGATAGACTAGCCTTATGTCTATGAGGGAAGTTAAATTTGCAATTTAAAAGATTCCTCCAAAACTTTCCAGTCCCACATCGTTTTACTGGAGAATTCAACCAAGTATTTAAAGATGAATTAACAACATTAATTTTATACAATGTTTTCTCTAAAAGAGGAGAGAACATATCCAAAGTCAGGTCATATATGGTATTTACTGATATCAAAACCAGAAAAAGTGTCAGTACAAAAGAAGAAAAGTACAGACCAGTATTCCTCATGAATATGGATGCCAAATCCCTTATTTGTAAAATAAAAAGTATGGATGAAAAATAGTAGCAAACAGAATTCAGCAATACATAAATAGAATTATCTACCATGATGAATTGGATGTGGCTGGTTCAATAGTGAAAAAACCAGTCAATATAATCCACTCTGTTTGCAGGCTAAAGAAGAAAAATCACATGTTCAGATGAATTGTTCCCAGAAAAGTCTTTGATATAATCAAACAACAACAACTCATGATAAAAACTCACAGAAAATTAGAACTAAGGGAAACTTCCTTAATTTGATAAATCGCATCTTCAAAATCCCTAAAGTTAGAATTACACTTAATAATGAAAGATTGAATACTTTCCTCTTAAATTTGAGGGCAAGTTGGGGATGTCCATGCTCATCACCTTTATTCAATATAGTACTAGAAATGCCAATCAATGTAATAAGGCAACAAAAGAAAACAGAAGCAAATAGATGGAAAAGAATGAAATAAAACCATCCATATATGCAGATGAACTCACTGCTTATGTAAAATTGCCAAAGAAGCTATCAAAACCAAAACAAAAAATATCTTTTAGCACTAAATAATGTGCTTAGTGAGACCATAGAATACAAAAGATCAAAAATCCATTATGTTTCTGTATACTAGCAATGAATACATAGAAATGAAAATCAAAGATACAATCTCATTAAGATCACTCAAAAAATGAAACATTTGGGTGTATATCTAATAAAATACATACTGGACTTGGATTCAGAAAACAACCAAAGGCTATTGAAATGAGTCACAGGTCTAAATAAATGGACCTAAATATACTAGGTTAATGGATTGGAGACACAACAGAGTACAGATGTTAATTCTCCACAAATTGATATACAAGGTTAATGCAATATCTATCAAATTATCAGCAAAATTGTTTTAGAAATAAGATTATTCTAAGATAGTTATGGAAAGACAAATTAACTTGAATAGCTAAAACAATTATGAAAAAGAATAAAGAGTGA
Source organism: Cacajao melanocephalus (assembly GCA_963573385.1). Lineage (NCBI taxonomy): Eukaryota > Metazoa > Chordata > Mammalia > Primates > Pitheciidae > Cacajao > Cacajao melanocephalus. The sequence continues at coordinate 15,758 of CAUYLG010017652.1, read as the reverse complement.
GAAATTACTTGATTTCAAAATGTATTCTGTAACTATCGTGATGAATACTGTGATATTGGCAGAGGAATAGACAGATTGATGGAACAGAATAGAGAAACCCAAAATAGGCCCACAAAAGTGAAGCCTAGTTATTTTTGATAAATGTGCAAGAACAATTTAATGTACAAGGAACATTCTTCCTAATAAATAGTGTAGGAACAGCTGGATATCTATAGGTAAAACAGGGAAACTTGAACTAAAGCTGACACTTTATAAAAAAATTAACTCAAAGTGAATAATACATTTAAATGTAAAACTCAAAACTCTAAAACTTTTAGAAGAAGACAGGAGAAAAATCTCTGGGACTTTTTTCAGTGCTTCATGAACAGTTCTTAGATATGACACCAAAAGGACAATTTATAAAAAGAAAAATCGATGAATTGGACTTCACCAAAACTAAGAATTTTTCTCTGCGAGAGGCTTTGTAAAGACGATATGAAGACAAGCTGCAGGCTGGGAAGAAAATATGTGTCGATCACAAATCTTACAAATAACTCATGTCTAAAATGTATAACGAAATCTCAACACTTAACAGTAAAAAACAAATGTAGTTAGAAAATGGGTAAAAGACATGAAGAGTTATTTCACAGGGACGATAAATGAATGGCAAATAAGCATATGAGAAAATGTTCAACATCAATAATTATCAGAGAAATGCAGGGTAAGCCTGTGATGAGAGGTACCTACACACCTATCAGAACAGCCAAAAAAAAAAAATATGGCAAGAGTGCCAAATCCTGGTAAGGATGTGAAAAACGGGATCTCTCATTTGTTGCTGGTCAAAATGTAAAATGGTACAGCCACTCTCGAAATTGGCAATTTCATCTATTGCACTCCTGGGTATTTATCCCAGAGAAATGAAGACTTAAGCTTAGACAAAACTTGTATGTGACTGTTTATAGCAGCTTTATTTGTAACAGCCAAAAGCTGGACATTGTAGATGTCCTACCATAGGTGAATGGTTAAACAAACTGTGATACATTAACACAATGGAATACTATTCCGGAATAAAAGGAATGAAGTATTGATATACACAACTTGGGTGAATCTCAAGAGCATCATGCTAAGTGTTAAAAGCCCATTTATGAGGGTCTCATTCTGTGGATTCCACTGCTACGGCATTCTTTAAATGACAAAATTATGGATATGTAAACAGATTAGTGGTTGCCATGAGTCAGAGATGGAGTAGGGGGATGAGAGTTGTGACGATGAAGGGGTGACATGAGGGACATCTTTGTGGCTGTGGACCAGCTCTGTCTCCTGAGGTGGGGTTTTCACTAGTCTACACAAGGGATTAAATGACATGGAACTTCACACACCCAATGCCTGTGTCAATGTGCTGTGGTATTGTACTATCGTTATGTTAGATGTAACCATCAGGAAAATGGGGTGAAGAGTACACAGGATTGCTCTGTAATATTTGTATAACTTCTTGTGAATCTATAATTATTTCAAAATAAAAAGCTTAAAAAATCATGTGCTATCTTTGTAAGAAAACATGTTATCTATTGTGTAAAAATATGGTTAAATGTATAATAAAATAAATAATACATAGAAATCACAAAGTGGCAGTTGATATCTTAAATAGTGACTCCACTCACATTCAGTGATCTCATCTCTCTGAATTTCATCCTTCGTGCCTACCATTTTGGCTTAGCCAGGGGAAGCTGTTTTAAGACTTTGCTTATCTCCGGTCAACAGAAATGTGTCACATTTAGACAATATCAGAGTCATGGTGTGTAGTCACCACCAGCGCAATTTGTCCTGTATTAACCAATGACGCATTACATCTTGCTGGCCTCTAGTTGTTTATTAGTTTTCAATATCTTCCTTACTTCTTACCTGTTCCAGCATTTTTTTTTTTAATTTGTTTGTTTTTGAGACAGAGTCTTGCTCTGTCACCAAGGGCCAGGCTGGAGTGCAGTGGTGCGATCTCAGCTCACTGAAGCCTCCACCTGGGTTCAAACAATTCTCCTGCCTCAGCCTCCCGAGTAGCTGGGACTACAGGTGCATGCCACCATGCCCAGCTAATTTTTGTATTTTTAATAGTGACGGGATTTCACCATGTTGGCCAGGATGGTCTCGATCTCTTGACCTCGTGATCCGCCCACCTCGGCCTCCCAATCAGTTTGTTTTTTAAATCGTCTGGCTTCTCTGTTTCTTTCTCTTTTTTTTTCAGCTTTTTTCCCCTGTACATTTCATTTGGGATAGCTTCTGTTGCTATGTCTTCAAGTCGATTAATCATTTTTTGTGGAGTGTCCAATCTACAGTTAATCCTATCTAGTATATTTTTCATCTCAGACGTATTTTTCATCTCTACAATTTCACCTTGGGACTTTAAAAAATACCTTCCAAAGCTCTGCTTAACAAATGCCCAGGTATTTCTCCACCTTCCTGAATATTTGCATTATATTTATAATAACTGTTTTAACGTCTCTGTCTACTAATTCTATTATCTGGGTCGTATCTAGATGTATTTCAATGTATTGGGATTTCTCTACCACATGGGTCATATTTTTATTCTTCTTTGTATGTCTGGTTGTTTCAGTTGGATGCCAGACATTGTATTTTTACCTTGTTGGTACAGGGTATTTTAAATATTCTGAGTTTAGCGCTGAGATGCAGTCATGTGACCTGGAAGCAGTTTGATCTTTTGAGAATGAGTTTAACAACATGGTGGGACAAGAGTAGATTTAATTTAGCCTTGGTGTTTCCCACACTCAGCAAGACCCTTCTGAGTGCCTTGTGTCTGCTTTTCCCAGTGGGAACATAAAGTATTCTTGTTTCTGAGTGAGCTTAAGTGATTTCCCTCTCTGCTCCTTTCTAGCGATTTCTTCCCCAGCTTTGGGCTGTTTCCTTACACATATGTGCTGATGATACTCAGCTGAAGCCGGAAGGCAGGTCTCTGAGGATCTTTCTCTGCATAACTCCTCCTTGCTGTTTACCTGTCTTGGCCTCTGCAGATTTCCAAGTCCACCTCCTCCACTAAGGTGAATGCAGGGTCCTGCCTCAGTTGCCCCTCCTGCACTTATTATCTAAGCTTTCTCTGGGCAATGAGGCAGGGCAATCACAGTACTCATGTTTTATTTCTCCTCTTTAGGGATTACTGTTCTGCACTGCCTGGTGTCCAGTGTCGGAGAGGTGTTGCTTCCTCCATTATGTCTGTTCAGTTGATTGATGTGAGAGGGTTAATTCATTTCTGTTCATTTAAGTTGGGGTCTACAAAGTCATTCCTATCCCTTTGTCTTCACAGTCAGTCTCCATTTTATTGGAAAGAGGCTCAATCTCAGAACGAAACACTCAGTGGTACCATTCTCTTGAGTGCCTTGTGACCTCACAAGTTGAAAATCCCTGCCCAAAGCCTAGACAGGCCTTCACTGTATCCTGAGCTCATATGGTGCCTCATGGAGGGCTGGACTCAGAAAGCCTCATCTGCAAACTAGGATCTGAAACAGGCCCTGCGGGGCACTCCCTCTCCCAGATTAGCCAGTCAGGAAGTAGATCAATTACTAATGATGCAAAAACAAACCACCCAAAGACAAGGGGCATTCAACAATGATTTTATTGTGTTCCCAGACTGTGTGTCAGAAATTCAAGCAGGCCAGAGCAGGGGCGTTTTGTCTCTGCTTGGTGATTTCTGATGCCTTGGTAAGAATCCTCAGTGACTGACAGCTCAGGCTGGATTGACTGGGGTGTCTTCATCAAGTGTGGCAGTGGATGCCTGCTGTCTACTGGTTCCTTGGCCGAGGCTGACCTTTGGGTAAGGACAGGAGCATCCGCATGTAGCCTCTCCATATCTCCCAGACTTTCTCACAATGTATGTTTCTTATATGTGGCCCAGCCCTCCAAAAACAGTGGTGGACACCCAGATGAGAGATGTATTATTATTTTTTTAAATATAAACTTAATTTTCAGAGCAGTTTTAGGTTCACAGCAAAATACAGCAGGAAGTATGAAGAGTTTCCACTCTAAATCTCTACTTGTTTTTAGGTAGATCTCAGTTCCCAGGAGGCAAATTTCTTCTTTACGTAAAGATGAAGACCACCTAAAGGTGAGGGTTACTTAGCAGGTGATAGAAAGCATTAGCTGGCTCTTTTACTAATTTTGAGGGAAACTATGGGGAAAAGAAACAAATACGCCGGATTGCTAAGCACTGGCTTCATGTCTTGTCCTCTTGCCCTAATTCCATGAAAGCCTCCCACAGAGTGCGCAGATTGGTCTGGTAAAGAGAAGAGATCATTCTTTCAGTCCTGGCTTGTTCAAAGCAGTCTCAGTAATAAACAGGTCTACAGATGAGCTTTACCTGTAGAAAACTGTATTCAAAAGCTCCAAGATCTTATAACCACAAGGTCAAAGTTTAAAAAGAAGGGGAATAAATAGGAAAAATCTTGATGACATCATTTCCCTGTGCGGCTCTCATTTCTTAAATTGCTTTACTTTCTGTCATTTGCACCGACTTTTGAGGTCCAAATGTCAGGTATCAGAATTCAAAGGGAAACACTTTCTCTCACTTATCTGTGTTTCTGTTCCCCAGAGTCCCAGGCCTAAATTTCAGGTTCTATTTTTATAGTCCTCACAGTGGAGAGTTATGTGGAACACATTGATTGCAGCCAGTTAGGTGTTGAGAAATTTCCTTTACTAAAAGCTTTGCATGGCTTGAAAAAGGAGAGAGAGCTGGGCAAGCAGTAAGACTCAATATTCAGGAAAAGATTTTTTCCAGTGTGAGCCTGCAGTTGTTACTTATAACTTAGTGTTCTGCCTGAATCCAACAGTTTTGACGGGAGCTGCAGATGCTCCTGGAGAGAGTTCCTCTAGTCTTACTTGAGGCCTATCAGAAGCTCAGATATTTCATTAGTACTGGACACTGCTTACTTTTTTCTTTTTTTGTAGCACAAAATAAGTCAATTTTATCCAGTACTCACCTATTGGCAGTTAACAACCTTTCTTTTCTTTTTTTTTTTTTTTTGGCATGATCTCAGTTTACATGTCTTTAGAGAAAGCTTTCCTACTCCTTATTCCACAGCCTCCATCCCAGTCTAGGCCTAGTTCCTCTTTTCTATGACTCTCACGGAATATTTTGAGCTTGTTTCAAGTATTTATCTGCTTATGAGTATTATTATTTGGTGAATGTATCTTCTGCACAGCCATGGAAAGCTTCAGAAAATGTTCCTGCTGGTGTTCGTAGCTCAGTGCATGCACAGTACATGTGCAAAATGTAACTGTCAAATGAATGAAGGCATGAGAATTTCTTCTTCCAATCTCCCTTTCTTAAATCAGAAAACAGAAGCTAAAAAGCTGAGACTCTTATTTGTGATCTTGTGGTTGGTGTGTGGTAGAGCTGGTCATGGAATTGAGGTCTCTGACAGCCTCCGCTCTATTATGTGCCAGATATACTCTGTTTCAGCTGCCTTTAAACACACTGTATCAGGTTGGATTTTTGTTAAAGGCAAACAACAAATAAATTGCTGCTTGTAGCATATCAGTTGCAGCAGAACAAGAGAAGTATCCCTTGGTTCTGAGTGGGACCTACTGAATAAAGATGCCCCAGGAAAAACTGCAGTCTACACTTGCTGCAGTGTAGTGCATTCATTTTGTTTTTCTAAACATCTTATGACCTAGCCAATCTCTTCGTGACACAACAGATGCTCCTAGAAGTTAGGTTACAAAGCATTTTAAGCTTTCTTCACCAGAGACTTCTAGGTATCTATGCAGGGATAAGATAAAAACATGTTCGGATGAAGTTGATATAAACCCTCAAGAATTAGCATACAAAGATATTACAGAAACAGTACAAAATATTCAAGTATCTTGATATGCCATTGGGTGTGTGTGTGTGTGTGTGTGTGTGTGTGTGTGTGTAACACTGATCTCAATATACTTTAACTGTTTTTTTGGTAATTGTTATAATTTCCTTTTATAAAAAAGATTTTTGTGTGTGTTTCAAATTTAACCTTCTCAGGTTGGTGAAAATTTAATTATTGCTAAATATTATTGAAAATAAATAGTTTTTAGCCTCTTCCACATGCATTTTTTTGTATACATCTCTGATTTATATTATTAAAATAATCTGTTTTTAATATTTAATTTTTCCCATTTTTTAAAATTAGGGCATACTTACGTAGAGTAAAATTGACTTGTGTGTGTGGGTGTAAAGTTCTGAGAATTTGGCAAACATATACAGTCATAGGACACCACAACCATGAAGATTTAGAACAGCTCTACCTCTCTATAAACTCTTTTGTAGTCAACCGCCAGACTGCTCCCAGGCCTGACATCCACGAATCTATTTTTTGCCTTGATATTTTGCTTCTGAAAGAGTGACATGCAAATGGAATGATGTAGTATGGAACCTTTTGAGTCTAGCTCCTTTTACCCAGCATAATCCATTTGGGATTTATCCATGTTGTGTGGATCAGTGGTTCATTCTTCATTACTGTGCAATTGTATTACTTAACTGCTTTCTGGTTTGTTCATCCATTCTGCAGTTGAGGACGATAGGGGTTGTTTCTAGTTCATGAATAAAGCCACTGTAATAATTTCTGTACAGGTTTTTGTGTGTGTGTGTGAATAAAAACTTTTATCCACCTGGATAAACACCTCAGAATGGTCACTATATTAAGTATATGTTCAATTTTGTAATGTATCGCCAAACTATTTTACAAAGTACCTATACTATTTCACATTGCCAAAAACAATGTGTGACAGTCCAATTACTCAGCATCCCTGCCAGCATTTTGAATTGTTTACAGTTTTAGCCATTTTAGCCAATATATTAATGCATAGTAATATCACGATAGTCATTTGCATTTCCCCGTGACTAATAATATTGAACACCTTTTTATATGCTTATTAGCTATTTATAAATCTTCTATTTGAATTTTCAGCTATTTGGGCTGTTGTTTAAAAAGCATTGCTTTCTTATTTCTGAGTTTTGAGGATTTTTATATATCGAATGGTTACACATCCTTTATCAGATATATAATTTCCAAACTTCTTTCCCTGTCTATGGGTTTTCTGTTTTTTCCATCTCTTAACACTGTCCTCCAAAGAAGAAATGTTTAGTTTGATGATGTCTAATTTATCATATTTTTTTCCTTTTATGGAATCTGCTTTTGGTGTTGTATCTTAAAAATCTTTGCCTAACTCAAGATCACAAATATTTTCACTCATGGTTTTATCTGGAAGTCTTAGAATTTTACATTTTACATTTAGTTTATGATGTATTTTGAGTTGATTGTTGTGCAGAGTATGAATTAAAAATGATATATAGGGTATGATGTTGTGTTTTTTGTTATTTTGTTTTTGCATATGAGTATACAATTGTCCCAGCACTTTTGCTGCCAAAGACTATTCTTTCTTTATTGAATTGCCTTGGCGTTTTTATTGAAAAATCAATTGACTATAAATATGGGGGTGTATTTCTGGCGTTTCTTTTCTGTTTCCTTTATCTACATGATTATTCTGTCTTACTGTATTATCTTGAGTACTAAAATTTTATAATAGGTCTAGAAATCAAGTAGTGTGACTCCTTCAAATTTGTTCTTATTTATTTATTTACTTATAGATATGTCTTTTTATTTTCCTATGATTTTAAAATTAAATCTTTGGCTTTTCTAAAAAAATACTGCTGGATTTTTTGTTAAAATCATATTGAGTGTGTGGAGAGTTGCAGGTGAAATGACATCTCAGCAACAGTGACTTTTCCAGGCCATGGATATGGTATATCTTTACTAGATCTTGATTTCTTTCATCAGGATTCTGTACATTTCAGCACACAGACCCTACATAGATTTTTCATATCCAATCATTTCATGTATTTCTTGTTATTGTGAATGGTACATTTTAAAATTTCAACTTCTAATTATTCACTGATGGAAGGTAGAAGTAAAATTTATTTTTGTGTATTGACTTGTATTCTGTGACCTGCTAAACTCACAGATTGAGTCTAGAATCTGTCTTGTAGATGCTTTATAATTTTCTATGTAAACAGAATTTCTGGGGAAAGAAAATTTTATTTTATTTTAGTCTATATATATTTTATTTTAATGTTTTACCTTATTACATTGTCTAGAAATATAAGTACTCTGGTGAATGGAGTTATGAAGGCAGATAGCCTTGCTTAATTCCTAATCATAGGAAGAAAACATTTGCTCTTTCACTATTAAGGATGGTGCTAACTGTAATGTTTTCATAGTTACCCATTTTCGGATGAGGAAGGTCCTTTCTGTTCTTAGTTTATCAAAAGTTTTCCATGATAAATGGATATTGATTTTTTCCTAAGGCTATTTCTGCATCTATTGATACTATCATGTAGTTTTCTTATTTAGTTAGTTAATTTGATGTATTAATTTAGTTGATTTTTGAATGTTCAACCATCCTTGCATTCCTGGAATAAACAGTATTGATTTATATTTTTGTATATTTTTGGATTCAATTACCTAAAATTTTATTGTGATTTTGGCATTTATTTTCATGAGGAAAATTGATCTGTACTTTTCTTTTAATATCTATGTCTGAGCTTGACATTAAGGTGATATTAACCTCATAAAACAAATTGAGACATTTTCCTTCTCTTAAATTTGAGGAGAGCTTATATAAAATTGGCATTATTTCTTCTTTACGCATTTGGTAGAGTTTGTCAGCGAAACTATCTGAGCTTTATGTTTTCTTTCTCATAGTATTTATACTACAAATACAGTTATTATACATAAATAAAAACAAAAACAAAATGTAATACTAAGTATATTTTTATATAAGTAAAAATAAAATTATATATATAATTTATAAATTTATGTCATACATACATAATTTCTTGAGTGAGTTTGTGTCTTTATGAAATTTGTTCATTGAATATAATTTGTTAAATTGTTGCTCAGAATATTCCATTATTATTTCTATAATACATATAGGGTCTATAGAGATGTCCCTTTTTTTATTCTAGACATTTGCAATCTACCTCTTCTCTCTTTTTTTTTAGTCAACATGGCCAAAGATTTAATTTCATTGATTATTTCATCTTGAATCAAAACACATGCAAAGTGACAAAATACTGAGTTTAGAGCAACCTACTATTGTGGAAAGTAAGTCTCACCAGACAGAGAATTCACTACCATGAGAACAGCACCAAGCCAATCATGAAAAATCTGCCCCCATGGTTTATGCCTTCCATTAGGCTTCATTTTTCAACATCACTAAATTGGGATGAGACTTCAAAGTGACTTTGGTAAGGAAAAGCAAACCATACTTAAACCAGAGCACCTTGTGACCTCAGCTCTCAGATACGTTCAATAAAAGTTAATTTGTAGATTTTCTGACATATGCCTTGTTGTACAGGTGGAGTGACCCTCTTTCCATCTTTCTACGTCCTAAACAGAAATTCCTAAGTATTGTTCAAACTTATGCATATCAAACGCTTAGTACATATTGAAAAGGAAACAGAACCAAAATGAGAAATCTAAGTCAACATAAACTCAAATGACAATTCCATAATGTCATGATCATTAATATTGTGGTATATTCTTAGAAGACACTTTTAAAAAGAGTTAAAAAGTCATGATAAATATTTTTTAAAAGCTTTTGTACTTTCTGGTTTGTAGTTTCCGAATTTCTAGTTTCTTTATCAACTGCTCTCCTTTGGAGGCCTTACATTTTGTACTTGTTATTGTTGACACTGTTTTATTCTTTCCTATTTAGTTTGTAAACTTTTAAATTGTTTTTAGAGCTGTGGCAATATTCAGTAAGATTTGATATTTAGTGTCATCATAATCTTTTCAAATAAGGAGTTATAGTCTTATATAATAAAATACTACAGTGGTAAATGTCTATATATGAGGGTAAATAATCTTTTATTTTAAATGTAAGTTGAACTTTTCTGTACATGTTTTCTGGAAGGATATTGCATAGCTATCCATATAGTCTCAAAGAGTTAGGAGGTACCACAAAGGCACTGTCTTAAGTACATCTTTATTTTAAATACAACTCTTAAGTGCTACTTCTCTACTTCTTTTATGATGCAAATTAACTAATAGGCATTAGTGCTTTTAAAAATATATGTCATCTATGGAAAAATAAGAGACATATGTCTGATTGTAAAGTTACGCCACAGAAACATAGGTAGATCATACCTGGGTACTACTATGGTACATCTGAATACTGCCAGAGTCCTTTTTTCATTTGTTTTCCGGATGATTGTTGATTAGGGTAAGTTTCTATCACCAGGATTTGTTTTTCTTTTCATTCAAGTGCCCCAAAGAGTTGAGGGAGCTCATAGATCAATACCTCCTCCAGTAATGGATTCTTGGCCATTTTTTCACTCTGTTTCCTGTGGTTATCTAGCTGTGTAGTAGCTTTCTTTACCTAGCCCTCTTTCTTGGTCTGGCCTCCAGTTCTTTCGTTTTGGCTTTACTCTTTTTCTCAGGGAAGAGATTCTGTGCCCCACAGTGAACCATTGCCAGGAAGAAGCCAACTGTTTGCTTGTGTGGTTATTCATGCCTTTCAGCCTGTTCAGTGAAGCTGAATATTGATGACAGAGGTTTCCAAATCATGGACAGAGTTACTCTGGAAGATGTAGCCACAAGACACCATCTTGGAAGCAGAGAGCCACCTTCATCAGACACCAATCTGGTCAGTGCCTTGATCCTGGGCTTCCCAGCCTTTAGAATCATGAGAAATAAATTATTATTGTTTACAGATTTCCAGTATGTTGCATTTGGTTATGACAGCACAAATAGACAAAGACAACTTTTTTTTTCCCTCTTCAATAATACAGTCTTCAAATGGAATTCTAATTAAAGCTGGCCTACTTAGTCCCTGTAACAATGAAGTACTAGCTTTATTATTTTCTCTCGCTCTCCTGCCTCCCTGGAAGCTGGTAAACTGCTGCTTACCTTTTAGGATGCAAATTAGATCTCCTCATTCTTCTGTTCCAATAGCCTAACAATAAAATCCAGAAGCTTGACCTACATGATCACACCCTAGGACACCTTCCTAATCTCATTATCTTCTGACTGTCCCCTTGCGTTCTCTTCCCCAGATCTACCGGCTCCTCAGTGTCCACTAAGAATGCCGAGGCAAAGCTTTCGATTCTTGTTTTCCTCTCCGCACGCCCCTGCAAAATCCGTTTAGGTAACTCCCTTTCTTTCTTTTAGGTTTCTGCTCACACGTCCCTGCTCAAATGTCTCTTACTTCTTTTTCTTTTCTCCCTCCTACTACCTTATTCAGCATTACTTTCCCTTTTAGAGCCTAGTGCTACCTAATACCATATTACAAATTATTCATTTTCTAATGTCTTTCTCTCCCATCTAGAACATAAGGTTTACGAGAGGAGAAACCTTGTTTTATTCAGTGCTGTGTCCAGGGAACCTGTAATAAATGTGGAGGTACTCATGAAATATTTGTTGGGTGGGTAGATCCATGAATAAATGAAGGGCAGAACAAGATTTCCATCTAGTGGGTTGATTGAAAATTAGAAACATTCCGTTTGGTGTGACTTCCCTTAGGCAGCCTAGCACACCTGGCTACCCACTGACCACCAGCAGTGAGTGGGATTTCAAGTGGACTAGCACCTTTCTTTCCCAAGGTGCAACACTTTCTTGCCAACTCTATCCTTCTAATTCAGACTCTGTTGAGGGTATCCTGCCTAGATCTCTTCTACTGAGCCCTTGAAAGATATCTGCGCATTGTCTACAAGATAAAATCTGAGTTGGTCCTCTGTGTTCTTCAATCTCTTCCTTTTTATTGTCTCTCTCTCTCTCTCTCTCTCTCTCTATATATATATATATGATATATATATAGAATAATATATATCATATATATACATATTCCATATATATATATATACATATTCCATATATATATATATATATATATATATTCCCAATCACTACTATTGCTGAAGATACTTTTCATATCAACTATTTTCTGAGAATGGAAGTTTGGATAATTAGAGCGATTTTTTCCCATTATTCCCAGAAATTTAGCTGTGTCATTGTGGCAGGCAGAGTACTGGTCCCCCAGAGACGTCCACTAGCCGATCCCCAGAACCTATGACTATGTTATATGACAAAGATGATTTTGTAGACGTGTTTAAGAATCCTGAAATGAGACAATCATCCTGGGCCCAGTGTCCTCACAAAGGTTTTGTAAGTAAAAGAGGGAGCCAGGAAGGAGATGTGACAATAGACGCAGAGGTTAAAGTGATGACAGAACAGGGACAAGAGACAAGGAATGTGGGCAGCCCTAGACCCTGAAAAAGGCAAATATAACCATTTTCTCCTGAAGCTTCCAGAGGGAATGTCTCCCTTGATTTTCGCCCAGGGGGACTATTTCAGACTTCTTACCTTCAAGAACTGTAAGACAAATTTTTGTTGTGTTAAGCCACTAAGTGTGCAGCAATTTGTTACAGCAGCAGTAGGAACCAAATGCAGTCAAACACACTATCAGCTGATTCTTTCAGGAAGGAAACGAAAATATCTAAGTGTGTGTAGCAGTGTTTTGCCCTCCTATACCCCAGAGCCCCTCACCCACCTCAATTTGTGCCCTGGTTTCCTACCAGGCTGAGAGCCATGCACAGTTCAGTCCACACTTTCTCCTTGATCAATGTTCTTCTAATCCAGTCTATTCTTTGCAAACCCTTATCCCTAGGAATTAATAGGTCATGTTTTCCATATTCCCCTTCACTAACCTGGGCCTCGATTCCAGTGAACACGGTCCACGATCTATACACCTATCATACAATTAGTTTGAATATCAGAAATACAGGTAAATATTCCTACTACCATATTTCGTCTCTCAGATTAAAACATCATTGAATTTCAACTTGTAATTAAATTGAGCCTGGATTTGTCTTATTAGTTTGGTGCAAACCTACTTGTGGTTTTTGCCATTGCTTTTAGTGCAATGAGCCTTAAAAGCTCACGTGATTGAAGTCCTGCTTAGCTCTGCAAACTCATCTGGCTCCAGTTTCTCTGTGGCTTTTGTGTCCCAACCACATGGACTATCTTTCTTTTCCTTCAATATTTTAAGGTCGTTCTCCAAACAGGGCCTTTGCTCATGCAGTTTCCTACGCCTAGAATGACTTCCACATCATTCCTTCCTTTGGTTTACTCCTTAATACTTCAGCTTCCTGCGGAAAGCTTTCCATTCCATTATTATTCAGAGGGCATTAGGCCCTCTGTTACATTCTCTTTCTGCTCTCCATATCTTTCCTCTGAGGTACTGATCCCAGTTGTTATTTACCAATAATTTGGTTACCCTGCTTGTCACCTCCATTTGTTAAAAATAGGCACAGTGTCTGTCCTTGCCTTTTATTTGCAGCAATTAGCAGAGGACCTGGCATCTGGAAGCATTACAAAAAATGCAGATAATATGTTCTTTCTTTTGTGTCCCCTGTCACCGAAACTTAAAGTTGCTGTGGGCACAATCTAAGTTACGACATTTATTACTAAAAGATAGCACTTTACATTTCTTTTCATCTCAAGGTCTCAGATTCCTCTGTTAATAACTTCATCATGATATCCCATTATCCTAACCACTAAGCAATGTTCTCTTTTTATAATTATAAATTGAAATGACAGAAGAAAATTGAAGTAGAGGCAAAAGTGTCTTTGAAGGATTCACAGGGAATGACCCAGCTCGTACAGATTTAAAATACTTTTAAGTTATTTTTTTTGTCCAGGAGTAATTATTTTCTTCTCTATATTTACATAATAAATACATTTTTCTCCATACATATACATGCATATACATGCATATCTTCTACATATGAGAAATCCTTTATTTCAGTAATGAATTGGAATGAACACATCTATCATTTCCCGTTGTATAGGCAATTGTGTCATTCCATAATTGGCGCTAGGTTTTAGACTTTTCTGCTTCATGTTATAAAACCTTACATGTGTACCATGTTTTCCCTATGCCAAAAGTATTACTTCAAATGGTCCATTTTTCCTCATTGAACTCTTGCTTTCTATAGCTGTGTTAAACATTTGGAACTAAGTTGAAAAAACCTTGAGATGAATTAATTTTAATATCAAGTCATATTTAACTAGATTATGATACCTTTTGTTGCACTACAAGGAAATCTCAAAGGTTATCTCTTATATGAACTTGGCAAATTTGTAAACAATGTCCTTTATAAAAGCTTTCTAAAAGAATCTCTTACTAGATCTGAAGCCAACTTTGATAGCGATGAAAGTAAATTTTCCTTGCCAACTGTTTCATTGCTTAATTTGTCTTATAATTAAAATATGCTGCCTTTCATTTGATCCACCCTTTTTCTACCACACACTTAGCCATTTTTATTTCTCTTATTTAATATAATAATAATAATTGCTATATTTTCTCTATATTAGACATTAATGGCAGTTTGGGGTAAATTTTTATCATAATAGCATGTCACTATTGTCCATGCAGCAAAAATTATTCTGAGTTTCCTTTCAGTACTGAAATATGGCCCTATAGTTTATCTCATTGCATTTCATACATAGCTTGAAAAGACAGATTGTACTTTTAATGATTTATGTATATTCATATTGCAATTTCCTTCATCCTCAAGATGTAATTTATGGCATCTGATTGAAGGGCACCTTCAAGTAGTTATGCCTTAGGTGGAATAATGTATATGTTTGCTACTTTTCCAATGAGTTGAGACATGTTTTGATATTCAAATAGAAAGGTCTGAATTCAAATACACTATATTTTTAAAGATAGCTAACTTTAGTTTATCATATAAAGGATCTCAATAATGTATATGTTTAATAGTTTTGATGTATCTTTTTTCTCTTTGAAAATACCACTAATACTTAGTGCTTTGTTCTTAAGATTACTCTATTTTTTCTGAAAATGCATGAATGTACCCAAAGTTAGCAAACTGAAATGGAGGAGGGAGAAGTAAAATATCTAGCTTTTATTTCTCCCAAATTCTTTTCAAATATGAGAGTGTCTCATATATTTGAAACTGTTTTAATGCCAAAACTTGATTTATATTTCTAGCAGGTTCAAGGAATTCTTTCACATGGCAGCATGATCAAGTATTGCTGGGATGCAGTGTGGTTTTAAAAACCGTAAGTGAAAACCACAAGCCCCTAGGAAAATGATTCTGGGCTTTAACAGAACCACACTGGGGAATTCATTCATAAAATTTTCATTAATTCCAAGAGAAGTTATTTTAAGATATGTTGATTAGTAGTATATTCTCTTTCTAATCACTGCTAGTCACCATTAATATTGATTCTCTAACCACTAAGTTATTAAGTCGGTGCAAAAGTAATCATGCTTTTTGCACAAACCTAGTATAAGCAATTGGTTCCAACTAGTATCAACCACACATATCAAAGAAGGAATGGATAGACTGCGTAAGTCAGTGATTTCTAAATGACATTTATATACAAATTCTATTAATTTTACCGGCAATCAAACATATTTTTCTTTTTTTTTTCTTCCCTAGACATGGGAGTCTACTGCTTCTTAAGTGAAGCTTTAGCAGTGCCCCTCAAAAGCTGTTTTGTAAAGAATCAAGGATTACTTTCCAGCACTGCCTGCGTTCACTGCCATTGCTCCAGTGTTATGCTCTCCACTCTTTTTTTTTATTGCATTTTAGGTTTTGGGGTACATGTGAAGAACATGCAAGATTGTTGCATAGGTACACACGTGGCAGTGTGATTTGCTGCCTTCCTCCCCTTCACCTATATCTGGCATTTCTCCCCATGCTATCTCTCCCC
>CAUYLG010017650.1:0-52564 GCA_963573385.1 Cacajao melanocephalus | reverse complement strand
CATCTTCTCACTCATAAATGGGTGTTGAACAATGAGAACACATGGGCACAGGGAGGGGAATGTCACACACTGGGGTCTGTTGGGGGGTGGGGGACTAGGGGATGGACAGAAGTGGGTGGGGAGGTTGAAGAGGGATAACACTGGGAGAAATGCCTGATGTAGGTGATGGGGGGATGGAGACAGCAAACAACCTTAGCATATTATATATATATAATATATACATATATATAATATATATTACATATTATATATATACATATGTATATATTATACATACATATAATATATACATATGTATATAGACATATAATATATTATATATATAATACATATATATTATACATACATATAATATATACATATGTATATATATATTATATATATATAAAATAAAAAACAAACATTGAATGAAAAGTGACCAAGCTTCTATCCCACTTAATTTAGCTTATATTATAAAAGCGTATATATATATATAAAATATATTTATAAGGCATTATATGTGTATATGTGTGTGTGTATATACATATATATACATATGTGTGTATATCATATATATAATATATGTATATATAATATATATTATATATATGTGTATATATATGTGTGTGTGTATATATATATATATTTTATTCCATTTTCTCTAACCTATAAAAAAGTTCTGATCTAAGTTTTATTCAGAAATAGTAGAGATTTCTGAGACTAAAATATGTGTCAAGGTACAATTTGAATACTTTCTTATAAAGAGATTTTATAACCTGAAAAATGCTTTACATATCATTTAATATCCAAAATTTACTATTACATTTTTTGTTAGAAACAAAGGAAATACTGTAAAATGTATTGCTTAAATAACTGAGTCTCTTTTGTTTAAAGTTGAAAAGAAAGATATATAAATATAAATGTAGATTTAGATACATAGATACAAATACATAGAAATTTTACTAGTAGAAGTCCTGTTCTGTTTTGGAGCAGACTTCATCTGTTCCCTTTCATTGTAAAAGTTGAATATCATAGACCTTTTAGAAAAGTCTCCACTAGATACATAGAAGCATCCTAATAAAATTCACTTGTATAGTTCTTCACTTTCAAATATACTGAATATTTTCTTTCTAGAACATAAAGTTCATGAAGACAGGAATCTTTATCTCTCTTTTTTTTATTGGCGGGATTTGAACAATATGGAACAAATAGTAAGTGCTCAACAAATATGTGAATAAATAGATAAAAGTAAATTAATTTTAATTCCTATCACACAGACTTATAATAATTAGTAGATGGTATTTATATTCTTAATACATGCTTTTAATCTTCTGCTGGTTAAGAATTATATACATAGTGATATTAACATATAGACTACATGTATTTTACAAACTAAACTAGTTTTTCATAAAGATTTAGTTAATTAATGATACATATGCAACATGATGGTCATCATTTATAATAACGTATGAATCTCTTGCAGCTTCAGGGTAACTAGTGGTTTTGTTTATTCTTTCAATTATACAAGACACAGTCCCAGTTCAATTTGTGCTCTGTGTGTGTGTGTGTTTGTGTGATTATTATTGATTAAATGTTTCAGCAGGGATGACACTTAGAGGGATGTTTGTAACAACATGTATTCCCAAAGTAAATATGGATGAAATTTTCTCAAACAATACTGAAACATTTCACAAACATATCATATTCTTCTGGTTCTCTAGTTTTTTTTTGTCTTTATAGGCATTGAAACAGTGTGACAATCATAAAATATTCTTATAGTTTTGTATTAACCTCTCAGATGTTCTTTTGTATTCCAATGGCTTTTCCATTTTATTAATCCCTCTATCTTACACTCAAAGCCATTCTTTATATAATTTGGTCTCCCTAATACTTTGCCTTTCTTTTTAAAAATGCTTTATTGTGCTATTTATAATTTGAACCCAGTCTCCCTTTACAGATTTCTTTCAGGACACTTCTTTCTTGTTCTCTACCTAGCCACACTCCCCACCGTGCATTATTGCACATATACAGGCATGCTTTTATCCATCAAGCATTCTAAGTACAGTTTCTAGGGACAACTAACTTATCCAGACCTACAAAAACAAGGGAGATGGTGAGCGATTATTGACCAAAGAGATGTTTTAAAAGGAAAAATTGAAGTCCACATTTATGTATCTAAATTTCTAAAAAATAATATTAATTTTATGCCAACTAGTTAACTGCAACTCAATGAGAGACTCAGATGCAATTTAATAGTTAGTTGATGTGTGATGGAAATTGCCAACTAAGACAGCTCAGGCCAAGAATTTCATAAAGCCCCCATCTGTTTGATTCTTTTATGTTGCTCCAATGATTTCACTTTTTCCCCACTGATCATAATTCTCTTTCTTTTTTTTTGTAAACATTTCCAGTCCCTCCAGTCTCAAATGTTGTAAAGTATAAAATGTTTTCTATATTTTTTAAATAGCCAGTAATTCCCACTGGGATTTCATAGTTTATCTACCTACCTATATATGTTATCTCTGTATCTATCATTTATATGCCTATCTAATTAATAATAATTATTATTAATAATTAATTAAAATAGGCATATAAATGCTAGATTAGATACAGGGATGTTATATATAGATAAACTACCTATCTATATATTTATCTTGTTATTCTATAATTATTAATTTTCCAATCTCTATAGTTTGCATGACTATTATCTATGGAGACACAAAGTATGCCTAAGATATAATAGATTCATTACTTTTTTGCAGAATTAATCAATGACAATTTACTACTTTCTTTTTGACTAAGCCATCAGTTAATTTCACTTAGGCAGTGGAGAACTGAAGAAAATCTGTTTCTTAGTCAATTTACCTCTAAGTATGTGGTAGAATATAGTGAAAACTGAGTGTAAACTGACCAAAAATTAGGTTATAGAATTTAAAGAAAATATATAAATGGCATCTTAATGCATTGTCATAACCACTGGGAAAAATACTTAATGAGGCAAATAGTATTTTAGGGGCAGAAGTGTTAACTTTGCCTACGACAGTGTATAACCTAATTACTACCCAAGTAGTAGTAATAGTAGGAATAATTTTTGTTGCCGTTATGCTATTTATTACTAAAGTAATATGGTGTATTACATATAATTGGTAATAATATTTGTTAATTTTAGTTCACAATTATAGTAAATATAAATTATTTATTGAGCCTGTTTCGTGCTGGGTATTATGGTAATTAGTCTAAAAAGATAATGTCATTTTCTTTTATTTAATCATTCTAGCAGCACTGGGCACAATTTTGCAGCTGAATAAACTATGATGTAGAGACTTTAACTTAATTATACAGGAAGGAGGAAAGGCACGATTCCACTAGTGTTTCTAAATTCAAATCCAGCATGATTAACCACCTAAAATTGCTATACTAAGGAAACTAAGTCCTGTTTATCTTCATCATTTCTTTAATCTTTTTTCTTCCTTTCTTCAATTCTACCTTCATGACTCCCAGTTTGATTAAGACTGCTTATAAAACAGTAAGTATTCACTATTCACTCTATTCAGAGCTTGGAGGTTTTTTTTCAGTAAAGGTGTTAGGTACGTTCAAAGTAATAACTGAACACTGGGAATGTGCCTAGTTGAAGGGCCTGTGGGACCAATAGCAGTCATGTGTACATATCTACTAATAGCCCTAGAAAAAGCAAATACCTGCTTGAACATGGGGAAATGGGACTGGGAGTGGCACAAGAGGTCACTGTTGCTGCTTCCTTGTCTGACATTTGGGAGGAGTTAATTGCTGAGCAGCAATTGTTTTCTCAGCAGACAGCCTCCAGAAAGCAAAGCTGGCAGGCCTGCTTTCCAATAATAGCCACTGATCCAGCCATTGTTTGGCACAATGAACCAAGCTCTCTGCTCCGGGAAATGTTTCATTGTATTGTCTGGGATTTCTTCCAGCATGGATCCCATCAGAGAGAATTGCTTCATCATATTATTTTTGACCGACTGGGGTAAGACTGCAGGTTTAGCTTTTCTAAAAATCAACCTGCAGCAAATCAGCTTTGATTATGGATAGAATTTACAAAGCCATTTATGCTTCCTCTTATTCCCCGGTCTCAGGAACTCCAGAGTGAAATCCAGTATGATATCAGATTATGTGATATCTCTTAACTTTCAGCTTCCAAACCTGTCTGAAGATTTAGGAAAAAATTTAATGAATATTCACTCATGTTATTTCATTTAAAAGTGAACCCATTCCAACTGGCCTCCTTCTCAGTCCTAGGAAAGCCAATACAGTGTTAAAATATGATCAAGAAATTTCATTGTGTGTTTCTAAAAATAAATTACAGCCTATGTTAATGGCTTTATGTGATATGTAATTTTGAGGAAAACAAACATTTATGGAAGTGCCCAATAAGAAGAATTTAAAAAATCAGCTATAACAATAACAACAATAATCACAAAACATAATGGTTATCCTTTATTTAATACTCACTATATGTCAAACTGTGCTAAGCCCTTTAAACACATTTTCTAAGATAATCTTCAAACAACCCTAAGAGGTAGGAAATATCATTTCAATTTTTGTTTAAAACCCACATTCAGAGATTTGAGTTAATCATAGCCTTCAGTTCTTAGCACACTATCATGGTTGGCCTGTGCCCACAGATCTCTCTCTTTTATTAGGTATGTGTATTTAATATGTTCCTCCTTTAGTCCCAGTCTCCATGTGTTCATTCTTTTCTTTCTCAAGGGCAAATTAGCACTTTAATGTCTTAATATATGTCCCTGGGAATGCACATATTTACATATCTTTGCTAAATACACAGAGCTGTGTATGTTTTTTACTTTCTGTAACTGCCATTGTGCTATAGATTTTTCTTTTATATTTTTTCAGCACTATACTAACCATCTACTTATGGTGTTCAATGCATAACTATTTTATTGTTTCTATCCACTGAACGGTATGGTTATCTACCATATGAGCACCCACTTGCATGAAATATAATTTTTGCCAGTGTGTTGAATAGAGGAGAGTGAGAGAAACCAATAAAAAGCCTACTGAAGTATTTCGAGTTACAAAAAAAAAATCATTTGTACCTTAACTGGCTTTGCAGTGAAAATCATGAAAATAGGCCAGATTCTGCATGTATTATTTTAAGTGATTCATGATGGGACAGTTACATATGAGAGACAAAAGCAGGAGTTAAAGATGATACCAGGGTGCTGGGACTGAGCATGTAAAAGAATGAAGGAGTCATCAGATGAGGTAGAGACAATAGCAGATGTAGCAGGTTTGGTGGGTTCACTGGGGGTGCTTCCAGGGCAATGTTAAATCTGAGGCATTTTCTAGGTATACACAGAGAGATGGGAAGTGGGCAGTTGGTGTTCAATTGAACTTCAGCAGAGAGGTTTTAGCTGAACATAAGCATTTAGGAGTCACTGACCTGTGGATGGTATTTAAAGCATGAAGTGAATGAGACTGCCAGTAAAGTGAGGTATGTTCAATAACTGAGAAGGACCTAGGACAGAATCCTGAAATATTTCAACATTAAAAAGTGGTAGAAAACAAGAGATTCCAGTAAGAAAAGACAGAGTGTCAACTGAATTAAGATAAAAACATAATGCCAAGTAAAGAAAAAAAAAATTTAAAAGGAGATGGTGATACACCTTACCAAATATTTCTTAGAGGTTAACAGGCAGAGAGCATAAAATTGACCATTGGATTTGTCATAGTGTAGATATTCCATGATTTCGGTAAGATGACCTTTAGTGAAACGATAGCCAAGAAAGCCTGATCGCAGAGTTGTAAGAGGGAATGAGAGTAGAGGAACTACTTAAAAATGGTGATTTCCAGTATGTTAATCACTCTGCATTTGTGACAGCTGGGAGTAGAGTAACATATGTGTCCATTATTAGAGTATATGTACATATTGCATGCCATTCTTACATTTCTGGCATAAATCTTACTTCAATATTATAATGTTTTTGAGTATAGTTAGTATTTTATTTGGGCTTCTCAAATTTGTGTTCTTGAACAAATTGAATCTGTGTTTTCCTTTGTCTCATATTGTTCTTTACCAATTTTAGAATCAAGGTTATTTTAGTCATAGAATGAGTTAGTGATTTTCCATCTCTTTCAATTTTCTGCAGCAAAAATTGCATATTTGGTAGAACTTAACTGTAAAATCATTGGGTGCTTGGTTCTGTGAAGGCAACTTACTGGTTACCATTTTGATATCTTTATGGTTAGTGTTAAGAGAGCACATTTTTGGTGCCTCTGTGAGATCTCCTTTGATCCCTTTTAGCAGCTTCCATGTTCTCCTCCACCTACCTCCTATGTGAATTGCTTCTAGCTGCTTGTACTTGAGACTTAGAGATGATAGCCTTTGGTCAGAAAGCCTTGTTGAAGTCTTAACTTAAGCCAGGAGTCTACTCAGATTCTTTATTTCTTCATGCATCCACTTTCAGATGTTATACTTTTCCAGAAATGAAGAATTGTTTCCTTCTCGTTTCTAACAAATGCATCTTATAAGTACTCAGTACACATGCTTGTATGTGTTTGTGCATGTGTTTGTGTGTATGTGCATATGCGCCTGCACTTAGGAGGTTGACTAGTGAGGCTCACTGACCAGAAGTCTGCCCGTTAATCCTGATAACTGCTTGGTGCATCAGATGTTTTCCCTGCTGGAGAAAAGCTTCCCTAAGATTTAAATTAATCTTTGTTGATAGAGACTTAGAGAGGTTTAAGAATGACAGACAGGAAGGCTGATAGAAGAAAGAAGTTGGAAGATAATTTTTCTTGTGGAAAAGAGAAGAGTCTATAATACTTCTCCGTCTTTCTATGTATAGGACATCAAGCATATTTACCCATTTGAACTCCAGTTTTTATCCCCCTTGCTACCAAAAGGGTATTGTTCCAGACATCTCCTACTCTTTTGTACATCAAATCTTTTTCTGACATTAAATCATCCAATATGTACAAATATACAGTCATTTTTGCTAAATTAGAAAAGGTATTCCCTTGACCAATCTTGGCACATCAGCTGCCTTCACGTATCTCCATTCACATTTTCTGCAAAACCATCAATTCAAGTGTCCTCAGTTACTCAACGGTCTCTCTCTCTTACACATCTCAAATCAGGCTTTCATTGCTACCACTTCACTAAAATTCATCACGTCAAGGCCATAGATGATCTGCGCTTTGACAAATTCAATGGTTAGTTTTAAGCTCTCAGCTTGTTAACCTGTAATAAACAATTGGCATGGTGTATGTCTCTCCTTTTAAAAAAAAATGTATTTTCCTTACTTAGCATTATGTTTTCATCCAAATTCACCTGTCACTCTGTCTCCCCTACTGGAATATCTTGTTTTGTATCACTTTTTAATGAAGTGTCTTAGGATTCTGTCCTAGGTACTTCTCAGTTGTTGAACACACCTCACTCTCCTGTCAGTCTCATGCATTTCAATGCTTTAAATACCATCCATAGGTCAGTGACTCCAAAATACCAATGTCCAGTTCAGGCCTCTCTCCTGAATCCCACACTTGAACATCCAGCTGCCTACTCCTAATCTTTATGTGTATACCTAAAAAGCACCTCAAATCGAACATTGCCCTGGTAGCACCCCTGCAACAACAAAGCTGGTACATCTGCTATTGTCTCCCCCTCATCTAGCGACTACTCCATACTGTTACATGCTCAGTCCCAGTACTCTGGCATCATCTTTAACTCCTCTTGTTGTCTCTCATATGTAACCAGCCCATTATGAAATCTCTCACAATAGTTTGAAAATCTGGCCAAATTTATCATTTTCACTGCAAAGCCAGTAAGGTACAACTGATGCTCTTTTGTCCCTTGAAATATTTCAGTGAGCTTTTAATTGGTTTCCCTGGTTCTCCTCTACTCAACACACCAGACAGAATTACCTATTATACAATGAGTGCTCACTTTGGTCATCTCTTCAACATTCAGTTATCTGTCCCCTTTACACTGTTGGTAAAAACTACATTCCCCTCATGCATACAGAATCCTATGCATTTTCACCTGTTATTTTACTGACTTCATCCCCTGCTATTCTCCTGCAGTAACTGTAACCTTCTTAGCATTGCCGGAACATATTTGGCTACTCTGTTGCTTTATGCCTTTTTGTAATGGGAACAGGCTGCTCACTAGATAGTCACATGACTAAAAACTATCATCATTTCCTTCAAATCATTGCTCAGCTATCACCTTCTGATCAACACTGACTCTGATTTCTTGATTTAAAATCAAATATTTCCACTTTTACTACTAGAACACCCTATTAAACGTACCTAGATCCGTTTGTTTTTTTCCCCGTATCATTTGTAAGCTTCTAACATTAAAAATAACTTTCTTGCCTATTATGTCTCATTGTATTGTCTGTGTACCACTATTAGGATTAGAAGCTCCATAATGGCATGGATTTCTCATTATGTTCTGTCTGCAGAGGTTTCCAAGTAGTGTGGAAAATATTTGGCTTATGATAGATATACAATAAATATCTGTTAAATAAATAAAATGTCTTATATATTTAGTTATACTTTCTGAATTCCGAAATTATATCTTGTCTTTGAAGTAAATACCATTCTAATTATAGAAATACAAATTATGTTAAAATGCCTTTTGTAATTAGTTGCACGTTAATTCCCAAAGACACTCACTATATGTTAATGAGCTTAGAATATTGCAAAAAGTTATGCAGAAGGAACTTCCATTTAAACTCGAGGTAAATGGATAAATGATTTAAGTTAGAAAAGGCAAAGATTCAAAAGATGACGTATATAATGTGTGATGATAAAAGACATGTATTTAAAACCAAAGAAGTCTTTCCTACGTAAAGATTGCTCCTTTATATTATGAAAGAATACTACACATTATCTTTAATTTCATGACATTAAGTGATTTTGTATATATATATATATATGTTATCTAACATTACATATACATATATGCATAAACTGATATGTAGGTATTACAGAATTCATCCACAGATCTGGTAGGAACTTCCCAAACATCATTTTTCTATATTTATAATGTATATTTTATGCCCTGGATTCCAAAATAGTGCTGCAATTTAATCTTTTTTGTTAGTTGTTTATTCATGTGTGCTAAGTTCAAGTTCAGAACATATAACTTTTTTGTTCAATTAAGTACCACTTTCTTAAAAGGTCAACTATAAGCTGATCAGGCAGAAGAAGACTTTAGTTCATAAATGACCTCAAATGACTTCAGATATATTTGATGATATTTGGTTATATCTATGATAAAATGTCCCATTTAGGTAATGTAACATAATTATTTTCATAAATATATTTGATGATATTTGGTTATATCTATCATAAAATGTTCCAGTTAGGTAATATAATATAATTAATTTCAGTTAGATAACTAGGTATTGTCAGCATGCTGACTAAATATAAATATGTAGGATTCTTTAGGCTTTTATTTAGGTTTAGGTATGTCTAATAGTATTTTATATTATAGATATTAATAAAAAATTCATCTTATATTAAAATATACAAATTAAGCACCTATTTTTTATATATTAAAATGTTAAATATGTTAATCCTTTATGAATTCCCATTAAAAACATAATTATGACATTCATCAGATATTTGCCATTTGAAATAGGTTGTATACAGTGTCCCCAGCTATCTTCTTTGAGTTGCATTATACTTTCTGGGCTCAAGTTCTAACATATGGGCTCTAATAATCATATTATATGAAAGCCATACTCCCACTTATATTTTGATCACTGCATTTTATACATAAAACTTTAAGAAAAAAAGAAAGTTTGGTTATAACATATCTTGTACTCATTAGATTATAATAAGTATAATTCTCTTAGTGATGCTCAGAAAAAGTGCCATTGCACAACCCTACATGCTGTCTCAGGATAATAGCACTTTCTGTCATAGAGTTAACAAAGCATCTGAGGCCCATCAATCACAATATCTGCAGTAACTTTGCTGATGTGCAATGTTGTTTTTTACCACCATGGGTTGCCATGCTGGTTTGTTTAATAATGTCATCTGCTATAGGATAACTGGTATGTTCTTATCTAGATTCTGCACTTCCCAGAGACTTGGGACTAGCATAGTTCTTCCTAGATATTTGAATATCCCAAGAAGAAAATTTGGGGGATATTCTTGTAAATCTAACTATAAACTTAAATATATTTTGTCTATATTTACATCTTAGTAATTGCTCTTTTTTTATTATTTAAGTTCTGAGGTACATGTGCAGAATGTGCATGTTTGTTACATAGGTATATACCTGCCATGCCGATATGCTGCACCCATCAACCTGTCACCTGTCATGTACCTTAGGTATTTCTCCTAATGTTATCCCTCCCCTAGACCCCCAGCCCCCGACAGGCCCTGATGTGTGATGTTCCCCTCTCTGTGTCTTTGCATTCTCATTGTTCAACTCCTACTTACGAGTGAGAACATGGGGTGTTTGGTTCTCTGTTCTTGTGTTAGTTTACTGAGAATGATGGTTTCCAGCTTCATCCATGTCCCTGCAAAGGACATGAACTCATTCTTTCTTATGGCTCCATAGTATTCCATGCTCTTTTTTATTAGCACCCACAGATTCCAGTGTGACACAACCATCCAGCAATTTTAACTTTCTAGAGTTAGACTGTATCCATTTAAACTTCTATTTTCAGAGACAATCTGAAAAAGTGATTGTTGTCAACATAAAAGTGATAAACTTCTATCTGGGGTTTAACCTCAGAAAGTACTTGAATGATGGTCATTGGTTGATGTTATTTATAACCAGTAAATTAAAAAAAAGATATATTTGTAATATATATCATTTATATATTTATGTAATAAAATAAACGATGTTATTTATAACCTGTAAATTTGAAAAAAAAATCTTCTTGAACCTCAAACAGCCAAAGCAATACTGAGCAAAAAGAACAGAGATGGGTCATCATACTGTCTGACATTGAAATATACTACAAAGCTATTGTAATGTAAACAGCAAGGTATTGATATATAAACAGGCACCTAGACCAAGAGAGAATAGAGAAACTAGAAACAAAGGTGGTGAGAACACACATGGTTGAAAGAACACCCTCTTTAATAAATGGTGCAGGGGAAACTGGATCTCAGTGGGCACAAAAAATGAAACTAGACCCCTATCTCTTACCATATACCAAAATAAACTCAAATAGATTAAAATAAAATATAATATTCAAAGCCATAAAAATACTAGAAAAAATCATACTGGAGATGATTTAAGAGACTGGTGTGGGCAAAGATTTTTGGCTATCACTTCAAATAAACAGTTAATGAAAAGAATAGACAAATGGGACTATATAAAATATTAAACTAAAAAGCTTTTGCATAGCCACAGAAACAATAAACAGAGTGAAGAGACCACATGTAACATGGGAGAGAATATTTGCAAAGTCTTCATTTGACAAGGCACTGACACCCAGAATACATAAGGAAATCAAACAGCTCACCAGCAAAAAACCCACACATATTCCCATAAAAAGAATCTGAATAAGTATTCTTCAAAAGAAGACATTCAAATGGCTAAGAGTCAACATCACTAATTATCTGAGAAATGCAAATCAAAACCACAATGAAATATTGTCTTACCCCAGTTAAGGTGGCAATTATCAAAAAGACAAAAAATAGCAAATGCTGGCAAGGATGTGGATAAAAACTCTCATATAATGCTGGGGGGAATGTAAATTAGTACTGCCATTATAAAAAACAGAATGGTTGTTTTTCCAAAATCTGAAAATAGAACTACCATATGATCCAGCAATCACACCACTGGGTATTTATTCAAAGGAAAGGAAATCATTATATCAAAGGGATACCTGCACCCTCATGTTTTTTACAGCACTGTTGGTAGTAGCCAATACAAGGGATCAACCTAAGTGTTCATGAATGGATAAATGGATAAAGAATATGTGGTATATATACATGATGAAATATTATTGACATAAAAATGAATGAAATCCTGTCATTTGTAACAACATCAATGGAAGTGAGGATAATTAAGTTTAAATAAGGCAGGCACAGAAAGACAAAAATTGTATATTCTCACTCGTTGAGTAGAGAGTAGCATAATGGTTACTAGAGGCTGGAAAGGGAGGAAAGGTTGGTTAGTGGATACAAACATGTAAGTTAGATAGAAAGAATAAGTTCTGGTGTTCCATAGCACAGTGTAGTGACCATAGGTGACAACAATATATTGTATATTTCAAAATAGCTAGAAGAGAGAATTTTAAATATGAAGAAATGATAAATGTTTGAGGTGATGAATATTTTAAATACTCTGATTTGATCATCCACATTTGTATGAATGTATCAAAATATCATATGTACTCCATAAATAGGTACAATTACTATGTATTGGTAAACAAATCTCACTGAAATAAATCAGAACTTTCTTCCCAATGGTTCATGCCAGAGCACTGTGTAAGTCATTGATTTAAAAAAAAATAATGGGCTCACTTTGCAAATTAAAATCTTTTCCTAAGAAACAGTATCTGTATGAAACACCATGGGTCATTCAAATGTGAAGTGATAAATAGAAATATGTACCAGTTGGGGACCTTTGCAATTAGAGAAAACATTCTTTGCTTCATCTTTTTGCAAGGTCGGATTCAATTAGCATGTTCAGTGGACAGTGGCTTTCTGGCTTTTCTTTACAACCTATAATAGGCTCAATTATTTTTCAGGGTAGCTTCCATTCTGTAAATATGCCAGTAGTGCCTGGTTTAAAATTAAACATGTTTTAATGAGAATAGTAGCTCTTAATTTCCATCATTCCTAGACATCTCTTACAAGCAAGATCGATAGCCAAATATCAATATGTTTTGCCTAAATGTACAATGTACATTAAATGTAACCTTCTCATAATTCTAATCTCACTTTTGGTCTCTTCACTTCCCCTAATCAGCGTTATCAATTTAACACAGCATGACTGGACAGATTTGTGCAACCTAGTGACTACTCACTACACACACACACACACACACACACACACACACACACACACAATCAGCGAGGCAAATTGGTCCAATAAGGAGGAAGTGTTTAAGTCGCGTCTGTTAGTGATCCCAATCTATTCTCTGCTACAGTTATAATATGCTGAAGATAATTGTCAGGTCACAGACCTTTGCATTATTAATACACTGATGTACTGTGGACAGGATCACAAAACTATATATTCTGTCATTTTTCCTTTATCATTTCTATAGCCAAATTCTTCACACATGACTATGAATTATGTAGCAGAAATTGACAAAAAATTAGTCTCGTGAGTGCTGAGTAAATATAGGTTTACCAGGCTGCTCAGACAGATAGTCTTATCATTATTAAGCTACCATCCTTGCACACTAAAGATAGGAAACCTGGGTATTATCTCTTTGTTTCTATGCTTTACTCATTTGTTGTACAGGAGTCCACATTTTAGAAGCTGGTAGTGTTCCAGAAGCTAATTTGCGAATCAATTGTTTGGAACTTGGAATGCATTTTCCCATAGAAACAATATTAAAAATGATGGTTGGCTTCCCAGGACAACCCATAAAATGTCTACTTAAGCTGTAATAAACATTAATTCTAGAACTTAACCAAGCTGTATAAAATGATCTTGATTTGTTAGAGCTTTAGTAGGACTATATTTTTACCAAAAGGAGGAGACAGAGCTCTATCTTGTCTCCCGCGCCATCTACTGTGTTCACATATAAACAAATTCCAATTTTCCAATATCTGGATTTTAGAGTGAAGAAGTCACAGTGCACATGATTGTAGTCCCACTGAATTAGTTTAGGATTCATCTGGGCAAAGATGTTGGAAGGAGGGCAAGTTAGGAAACTCAAAGCATGAAAACCTAAATGAAAGGCTTCTGGGAAGTTTCCAACAAAAAGCTAAAAAATGCAAAATTAAAAAAGGGTATTACGTAGATTGTAACAGGAAATTTGTTTACAGTATAAGGGCCTTGTTTGACTTGAGCTGGGAATGTACATATCAAGTGTCTCCATCTGTTGGTTGCTTTGCACATATTCAGAGATAACCATGGAGGCACTAAGAACATTGTTTCTGGGGTTACAAACAAATGTTGGTGAGTAGCTGAATTCACGAATACAGAATCCATAAAAAAACATGGATCAATACTGGTTTAGTTTTATCCTAAATACAGTGAATATGTTAGGAAACACTCTGTTAGAATGTCACTTTTTATTTTATAACTGAAGTGACACAAAATATTTTGTTTGAATGGAAAATTTCCATTGTTAGAAAACTTTGAAAATTCCTTACACAAGTGAACACATTAATAACATGTCCCTTAGCTGTCAACTGTGCTGCATAACAACATCTAGATAGTTCTATTTTAAACTACATACTTCCGTAACAGATAAAGAGCTCTTTCTGAAATGTGACAGCTGTATATACTTTACTTATAAGTAAAGTCTCATACACCTATACCTCTCTTGTTTGAATGTATTTTGACTATGGTTCAATATCTAGAAAAACAGGCACTTTAAGGGCCAAATTTCCACATAGGAAAAACAAAAAACCAAAATGTTTCACATTTAATTCTGTAAGGTTGTCTGGGTTTTATAAAGCAAGTCATTTCACATCAGCCTGCCACATTGATTGAGGAGCAAATTACTGGAACCTGTAACTTCATAGAACACACTGTGATATTTTCTTTAATAAGGAGAGCTTTCAGTTTTAAAGTTTTGGCTTAGTTTCTAATGTCTATGCTTGGATCATTAAATTTCCTTTCTAATTGCAGCTAAATATGTCTTCTACCTCACTTCACTTCTGGCTATTATTTAAAATGCATTTGGCTCAAATATTTTATAACAAAATGAGCAATCTGTTTGCCTATATGTGTCAGACACATTACTGTGTCTTCTTTCCCTTCAAAATCAGAAAAACAGTGCACTGTGGAAAAGATGAGTTTTACTGACAATTTTCTCTTCCTGTGTCCTGTAACTTGGGCAGGAACATTTCCCTGCAGATGCTCTTGTAGACACCACTTCACAAATATCAGTCTCTCCTGCCAAGCCTAATTCCTATAAATTGGGACTTCTTCCTCATGGGTTTAACATTATTTTTAAACAGGATTGCCTACTGGATTCTTCACTGGATTCCTTCCAGATCTGTAACTCTTAGGAACTGATCCTTTTCTGATGGCTGGTTGACCTTCATTCCTGTGCTTAATTTTCACTAACATTGTTCACTCTCTCTGAATCCTATTGACTTGACACTGGACTTTCCTATCCCTGGGGCAACTGATGGTTTCTTTGTTCTAGGCTCCATTGAGATCCAAGATAAGACTTACACTTCTGTCTGTCTGAATGGAGGTATTTTTATAGGATCTTCAAATAAATTAAAGGGGTTTTTAGATTTTGCTAGGTTAATAATGAGAAAAAACTGGTTAATTCCTAAAAACTATTCTATATATACAATTACAGGGATTCTTCATTAGAAACTGAATAATATTAATGAGGAACTTAACATTGTTATCAAACTCCGTACCTCCAAAGACTATGGTTTTACTAAAAAATTAAAGAAATGGAAGGGAAAAAATACGTATATACTATGATGAACTTAATTTTTGTGGAATATCAGCTAGTTCCTAGACTAAATTTTACCAATATATTGGATAGAGCAATAACATGTAGTTTGTAGGAATATATTACACTTTAATGTTTCCCCCGTTATTTGGAACTGAGCCATAGAAAACTTGCAAGCCATATTGGGGGTTTGAGAGAAAAAAATCAGAGATTATCAGATATGAGTTCCTTCTCTGAATGATAATTGTGGGAAATCACCTAACTGAATTAAGGAAAAAATAATGATTGTATTTCTTTCTTATAACCGTATTCATATATTTGCATATGAACATTCAAACAATAATGAATACTAGTATGTAGGATAAAAGAACTCCCAGTGATGAATCAACCTTTTTCAGAGTCAGCAGCTGACATTTCAGTTTCCCTGAAGGAGAGTTTAAAGAAAGTGAATGGGGTGAGGAGAGTCTAAGAAATGTCAGCCTGCTGTCTGAGAAGAGGGAAGAAGTGAAGACCTGTCAATTGAGATGGAAAAATTGAGAGAACATGGAAAATATTCAGCAAAGCAACTCTGTTAGACAAGCCAGTGACCACTACAGTGATTTTTTTTTCATTTTAAAAGATAATTCATCCTCAAACTGAAATATTGTTGCTAAGTTCTAAAGTATATCTCTGTTATAGTCAGTTTTACCATCTAATCTTTGCTATTTCTAATTTGTGACTGTATTATTCCTTTGAGACATAGAAGGATGGTGAATAAATATAAAATGAAGATGAAATGATAAGGAAGACAGTCCTGAGTTAAAAATAGAAATATGTTGAGTGCTTAACAGAAATTCTACAAAATCTTCACATATCTCACTCATATTAAACCAGATTTCTCTCAATGCCTCTGCAATTCTAGAGTGACAATTTTGTCATCCTGGAAAGCTGCCTTGTTTTTTCTTATCTTAGTAAGAGAAACATCAAGTTACCTACAAAAACCTCTTGAACAATGAAGTCCAATTTTCAGCCACTCTCATACATATCAGCAAACCAACAGTTGAAACAACACTAAAGTCCTATCTTTGAAGTTCTAGGAGAAATATTAAACATCAAAAAATGCCATATTTGTGAGACATTTTAAAAATAAATATCCAAAACCCATTGATAATCTCTTGAAAAATGTTGAATAAAATTTAAATCTTGTTTCAATAGTAAAATTTTTAAATATTAAATTGTTTTAATAAGATTTTTAAGAATACTTTTAGATTTACAGAAAAATTAGGAGCAGATTACAAGGAGTTTCCTTATACTCCATGTGAGATGTTATTACAGGCATACCTCAGAGATATTATGGGTTTAGTTCCAGACCACTGCAACCAAGCTAATATTGCAATTAAGAAAGTCACATGAGTTGATTTTTAATATGTCACAGGACATATAAAATTTGTGAGTGCAGTATACTGTAGTCTATCAATTGTATATCTGTATTAATTATCTAAAAAACAGTGTATACACCTTAATTAACAATACTTCATTGCAAAAAAAAAAAAGTGTGAGTGATCATCTCAGTCCTCAGTGAATCTTAATCTTTTTTTCTGGTGGAGGGTTTTGACTTGATGTTGATGGCTGTTGACTGGTGGCTGCTGAAGGCCTGGGTGACTGTGACAACTCATTAGTAAGTGAATAATGAAGTTTGCCACATTGATTGAGTCTTCCTTTCATGAACGATTTTTCTGTAGCATACAATGATGTTTGATAGCATTTTTCCTATAGTTGAACTTCTTTTAAAATGGGGTCAAACTTCTCAAAACCTGCTACTACTTTACTAAATTTTTGTAATATTTAAATTCTTGGTCAATGCATCAATTTTCATAGTGTCTTCATTAAGAGGAGACTGTATCTCAAGAAACTACTTTCCTTATCCACAAGCAGCAACTCTTCATGTATTCAAGTTTTATCATGAGATTGTATCAATTCAGTCACATATTCTATTTCTAATACTAGCTATCTTGCTATTAACACATCTCCAGTTACTTCCTCCACTGAAGTGTTGGACTTCTTAAAGTCATTCATTCATAAGAGTTGGAAGCAACTCCTGTTAATATTGACATTTTTAGCTCCTTCCATGAATCATGACTACTCTTGATAGCATCTAGAATAGGAAAAAGCTTTCCAAAACGTTTTCAATTTACTTTACCCAGATCCATCAGAAGGTTCCCTTTCTACAGCAGCTATAGCATTATAAAATGTATTTCTAAAATAATGAGAGTTGAAAGTAAAAATTACTCCTTAATTCATGGGCTGCAGAATGGAGGCTGTGTGAAACTCATGAACCAACTTCCTCTAGCTAGATTCCAACTTTTCTTCTGCAGCTTCCTTGCCTCTCTCCGACTTCATAGAATTGAAGAGGTAGGGACTTTTTCTGTATTAGGCTTTGGCTTAAGTCAATTTTGGACTGGTTTGGTCTTCTGTTCAGATGACCAAAACTTTCTCCATCTCAGAAATAAAGCTGTTTTGCTTTCTTGTTTTTTGTGCATTCACTGGAGTAGCATTTTTTTTTTTTTTTTTGAGTCAGAGTTTCGCCCCGTGGCCCAGGTTGGAGTGCAGTGGTGCGATCTCACCTCATTGCAACCTCCACCTCCTGGGTTCACACAGTTCTCCTGCCTCAGTTTTCTGAGTAGCTAGGATTACATGTGTGTACCACCACACCCAGCTAATATTTTGTATCTTTAGTAGAGATGGGGTTTCGCCATGTTGGACAGGCTGGTCATGGACTTCTGACCTTGTGATCCACCCACTTTGGCCTCCCAAAGTGCTGGGATTACAAGTGTGAGCCACTGTGCCTGGGCTGAGAGTAGCACTTTTAATATTCTTCAATAATTTTTCCTTAGCATTCACAACCTGGCTAACTGGCCTAAGAGGCCTGGCTTTCAGCCTATCTTGGCTTTCTACATGTCTTTCTCCTTACCCATTTTTAGCTTTTGATTTAAAGTAAGAGACACGTAACTCTTCTTTCACTTCAACTCTTAGAGGACATTGTAGGGTTAGTAACTAGCTTAGTTTCGTTATGGTCATGAATCAGCTGATAGAGGGAATAGGGAGGTCTCAGGAGGGAGAAATGGTATGGGCACGGAGAAGCTAGTCTTGGAGCAATCAGAACACACATTGAAATTCACTGTCTTATATGGCATGGCCCAACACAAACAAAACAGTAACATTAAAGATCACTGATCACAGATAACCCAAATGAATATAATAATGCAAAAGTTTGCTGCAAGAATTACTAAAACGTGACAGAAACACAGAGTGAGCACATATTCTTGGCTCTTGGAAAAATGGTGGTGATAGACTTGCTAAAAGTGAGGTTGGCTCAAAGCTTCAATTTGTAAAATATACAATAGTTGCAAAGTGCAATAAGACAATGTATACTTGTATTAACATTTTATGTTATTATGCTGCATCTGTCACAATTATTTTTAACTAAAGTTCATCTTTCATTTAAATTTCTTTAGCTTATATCTAAAGAAAACTGAGGTATAGTTTTCTGTTCCAGCAACCAATCCAAGATACTACAGTATAGTTGGTCATCATGTCTCCTTAGGTTCCTGTTTGAGCCTTTGTAATAAAATGTGGAGGAAATACATTTTGATTTATGTCAACCAAAATAAAGCGATCAAAGAAATATTACCATTTAATTTGCACATGAGTAAATAGACCAAGCATTAATATATTTCATTACAGGTAAACAAAATATTTTTGTTTGCTGATATAAATATATTGTATTTAAAATTTGGTTAAATAAACAATGTATTTTAAAATATATTTTAGATTGTTGCATAGTAAATGATAGTAAAATTTGTAGAAGGCATTTGGAAATTAATATAAGTAAATAAATCAAAAACTATTCAGCTCTTCTTATAATTCAGACATATTCTAGGGCTCCTTATATATTAGCTCATTTAATCATCTCAACAATTAATATTATTTTTCTTTCTTTTTTGAGAAATCTATAGCATGCAGCAAAATATCAAACTAAGAACTTACGTGTGTGTGTGTGTGTGTGTGTGTGTGTGTATTTTTGTTTTTACTGAATTTTAACCTTTTTTTTTAAATGAAAGTCCAAGACCTTAAGAGTTCAGAGATCATCTTGTCTACTGTTCTTAGTATGATCTTCATGTTAGAATAACCTGGGGATTTAAATATAACATAAATATAGAGCCTTAGTCTGACTGATGGTTCTCTAATTTAGGTATAAATCAAAATCATGAGGAGAATTAAGAACATTGATTGCTAGGCCTCACCCTCAGAGGTTCTGATTTGGTAGATCTGGAGTGGATCCCAATAATTCATATTTCAAACAAATACCATGGTAATAACATTAGTCTGGACACCACACTATAGGAACTACTGACTCAGAATACTAAATCAGAATCTCTAGAACTTGTAGTACTAAAGCCTGAACAAAGTTTGTTGCCATTTGTTATTTTTTGTCTTACGAAATTTTTCAATCATACAAAACTATAGGGGGAAGGAACCCCCATGTATCAATTGTGATCTGAGAGACCAAAATAGGTGCTCTTTCATCGATTAAGACAGACTCTAAGGTTAAGGAAACAAAAATTACCTATAGGTCAAGAGTTCAGGGCCCATCTGGCATGGAAAAATTAATAATTTTCTAAATTCCTTAAGCTACAAGAAAATCCACACTTTTGTTGAACTCCCTAACAATAAGGGCTATCAGTTAAATTATCAGATTCCTCCTAACTCTGATTTATAACTCAGATCACAACTCTAATTGGACAAAAGACTTATCTTACATTCTTTTCTGATAAGCAACTACAGGCCCGAAGCCAATTTTAGCCAACTTATAGAATCTGTGTACAAGTTGTCTTTTGTCCTATTGTTCACATTTTAAAGTAAGAGTCAAAATGCCACCTCATTTTAATGTCAAAACCCCTCCCTAAAGTGAACATGGAATATATGTGACATATATGTTTTCCCATTTCACATGTGATTGGCTTCTCTTACAAATATGTATAGCTTTTTCCCCAAATATACAGAATATGTGTGACCCTATTGTGTCACATGGACCCTGTGAGGCATAAAAACCCAACTAGCCCCTTACCTCGTTGAAGAAAGTGCATCTTCAGTCCATGCTAGAGACTATCTCTTCCAGGTTTGCAAGCCCATATCAACAACAAAGCCCTCCTTTCTACCATTTAGCCATCTTGACATTTTTGGACGACACAATCCACCAGCCTCAACAATTATAAGACTATTTTGTTCTATGTTACCACCATTCTTTTTTCCCGCTTTGGTCTCACTTTCTTTTCTTCCCTCTTCTTTTCCCTTGTTTCCCTTCATATTTGTTTCTTGATACTCTTTTTTATGTATTTTTTCTTTCTGGAGTCTATTTGAATGCAAATCCCAGATGTGATTTTGCTTATACGAAATTACATACACTTCTAAGTGACAAGGCTTTAAAGCAACAACAACAGAATAAAAGCAAAAACAACAACAAAATACCATGCTGTTATTACAACGTACAATTAAAGCACCCCCTGCCCCAGATCTCAATATACAGCCAGGACTGGAAGCCTCCAATTCTAGTCCTACCTTCTTATTTTACATGAAAGAGATTTGCTTGAAGCCATTAAACTACAAAAACACATGTTAAAGATCTTTATAAAACAACAATAGCAATTAAAAAACAGAACAGGGTGGGGAAAAAACAATTAAAAAACAAATTGAAAAAAGATTATCAAATGGATTGTTTCAGTTTATTTATTTGGTCATGCCTTTGTTTTAGGGACTACAGATGACTACCGATACTTCTGTTTAACTGTGTGTGTGTGTGTGTGTGTGTGTGTGTGTGTGAGTGTTCGTGTGTGTGTGTGTAAGAGAGAGAGACTATATACATTTTAGTGTGTAGATTTCTATGAATTCTAACTTAAATGTGTTCTAAATCTGTTGTAAGTCTTAATTGTTCTGTCTTGCAATTTACTGATAGTTAAATCTGATATTCAGACTATTATGCAATTTTCTGATATATTTGATTTTCTCCTTTATAGATCATTACATATGAATCAGATCATTGCTCCCTAGTTTACTGAAATATACTGAAATACATTGAAAATAAATTTAAAAAGTCACAATAAGGCCCCTTAAGAAGATAAATGGAATAAATGAATATGTTTGACCTTAATTTTCCTAAACTTGCCAGACATGGATATTTGTATGTTTTTAAGCCTATAGAATTGGAGTTTTCTCTAGCATGTATAACTTAGACTAGCAGCAACTTCAAACAGGTAAGCACGTTTGGAAATTCTTCAGTTTAAAATTAGCGTATGAAGTCCAGGTTCTTTGTATTACTTTACATTGTTAAATAAAAGCACCAGTGAATCTCTATCAGCACATAATATAAAGAAAACTATCCTCTCTGGGTTTTCTTTACGTGTGTAAACAAAATTCAGTCTCTCTATCCTGCCATATCACAAAAAAAAAAAAAAAAACACAAAACAAACTTATAATACAATGTATCACAGCATATAAAATATAATTGAAAGTTACAGAAATGTTTATATTCCATCTAAATTCTGCCAGAAAAATGCCATATGCCTTCCACAACTAATCTCACAAATGCTATATTAGCTAGCATAGTAACACAATTTTACATAAAAATACATTTTAGCATTTTCTGGATTCATGAGATTAAAAAATAGAATAAAATTCTAAGGAAATATGTATCAATGCCTTTGGTACTTAGCATAATTGATTTATTGCTTTCTGGAAAGCTGTTTTCTTTCTCAGATGAAATAATGTCTTTGTATCAGTGGAATTAAAGGCAGTATTGAGGTTTTTCCCTATCATTTATTCCAGCACTTTAGAAACATCTCTCTGTCGCCTGTTTAACCCTGCAGAGGAGAGAAAAGATTGCACCATATGCCATTCTAGGAAAATAAAACAAAGAACAACCTTTGCATGTTAGAAGTATATTATCAATATATACTATGTTTGATGTCAGCCTGTCAATATTCACACCATCCAAAATATATCTGGGTAGATTTT
Organism: Cacajao melanocephalus; assembly: GCA_963573385.1. NCBI lineage: Eukaryota > Metazoa > Chordata > Mammalia > Primates > Pitheciidae > Cacajao > Cacajao melanocephalus. The sequence goes on along the minus strand of CAUYLG010017650.1, from coordinate 29,966 downwards.
TTTTTTTTTTTTTTTTTTAGTACAGATGGGATTTCACCATGTTGGCCAGGATGGTCTCAATCCCTTGACCTCGTAATCCGCCTGCCTCGGCCTCCCAAAGTGCTGGGATTACAGGCGTGAGCCACCGTGCCCGGCCATCTGCGTAGATTTTTAATCAAAGTTCAAAGTTTTATAGTTATACTGTGACCTTAAAATATAGCCTAAGTGGTGTCTTCAAGATTTACATCAAGATGACATCAGACAGGCTGTCATCCTCAGAGTCGCTAAAATTGAGGTCTAATCACAGCTCAGTATGATTGCCAATAGAAGAGCCAGGCAAGAAATATTAGAATGACGCAGGCAAACAAAGCAAACTTTGATTTCAAATGTGAGCTGCTTTTCAAAATCACAAGGTCATACACTCTGATTTGCAGAGGCAGATTCCTCAGATACTTTGTACATGGTCAGCTTTGCACCCAGGAGGAGAATTGTCAAAGATTTATGTATCTAATGATGGTAAGTCAAAATGGAATATAGCAAGAAAACCTCCCTAAGTACTACAAAATGCCTTTTATGATCTCTTCTGACCACTGACCCATGGAAGTTTGCCTAGTGCCGTATTAGAGAAAGATTGGGATAAGTAAGTTCCTCCTAAAGGGGAAAATAATCCCACAATTTTTGTATAAACAACTGGATCCATATAGATGTAGGCTGGCACTGGCAAAGGTCACACAGTGTGAGTATCCTTAGAAATAGAATATTCCAGGATTGAGGGGACAAAATTTGGTCCACTTAAGAACATTTCCTATTTTGAACCAGTTATTTTCGAAAGTGAGACTGATATGTAGTTACATAAATTGCTCAGCAATGGCAGTAAGAGAACTAGGTGTAATAGCTAGAATAACATTCTAGTATAAATAATCTAAAGAACCGTTTTTAGCATATCTCCTTGGTTAGCATTCATTATACTCGAAGCTTGAGGACAACTGAATAATCAGCCCCTATATTTTCAAAGTTGTTCTACAATGAGAGTTTTCGTCATTTAGTTATGAAATCCAAAATTATTACACTTACGTTCAATTGGAAACGTTAAAAAAAGTTTCCGCTCTTACATGTCATTATTCTCTTTTTTCAAATGTAATTACTTAGTCAATTAATGTCAGTCTTCTGTAAAATATTTATTTTAGGTGTAAGTGAAAGCCATTTCTTTATTATCATACCGTTTTGTTAGTTACTTTCGTAGTCTACCCTTTGTTCACAGCAAATACTTTAACAGGAGAAACAAAAAGACTATTTTATTTTAGTCTCTTCATTTGCATTTGTGTGTTTCAGTTTCCTGTCTCCTGTATAGTACCTTTTTAATTTTTATTTGTTTGTTTGTTTATTTATTTATTTTGAGAGGGAGTCTCGCTCTTTCACACAGGCTGGAGTGCAGTGGCACAATCCCCGCTCACTGCAACCTCTGCCACCTGGGTTCAAGTAATTCTCCTGACTCAACCTCCTGAGTAGCTGGGATTACAGGTGTACGCCACCACATTCAGCTAATTTTTGTGTTTCTGCTAGAGGCAAGATTTCACTAAGTTGGTCAGGCTGGTCTTCCAAAGTGCTGAGATTACAGGCCTGAGCCACCACACTGGGCTTGTATAATGCCTTTTAAATTTGAGGAGCTCCAGTGACTGAAGTGAGCATGTATGCTAATGAGGTAACTAATGTTCCAAAAGAATTTATGAGAAGTACAAATTTTATTTCATTTTCTAATGTTCCCAATAGTAAAACCAACTTTTTCTAATTTGTTGGCATGTGATGTAGTAATTCTACATGATAAAGTAAATATATTGTGTAATAGTCCTCTTATTTAAAATCTAACCCATGTTATCTCCTTTTTATTATTTTGGATGTCAACAATTTTTTGCCAAGAAGAGAAAATCCCTTAGTGTTTCCCATCTTTGTTGTAACACATGAAAAATGAGTAACTAGCTGAGCAGGGAAACCCTTTAGCTCCCTGAATGAACCCATGAGAGGCAAGAAAGAAGTGAGAAAGACTCAAAGTATTTAATTTCATCATTTCTCTAGAGGAAGATCCTGCAGATGTGGGGTTAGGTTAACAAAGAAGTGTTTTGGTATTTTTCTGATCCTGATCAGTTACCCACAATAAATGGAATATGAAAGCATTAAGTTCTACGCGAATGAGGCATTTTCACATCATGTTGCTAGTTGGAAGGTTTCTTTCCTGAATGTTCTCCCCTCTTTTTCTCCCTTGCCCCTCACCCCAACCTGTTTGAAGCAGTAAAACATAATGAAGCTAAACAAATAAATTTATAATTGTGTAAATATAATTTACCAACTCAAAAGATACAGACCCCATCATAACAGGACCTATTTCCCTTTCTAGTTTTATTTCCCTTTCATTGCACTACTCACCATCTGGCATATTATATGCTTGGCTCACTTAATTGTTTACTATCTGTCTCACACACTAAACTATACCCTCGCCAAGTACTGTTTTTTTAAAATATCTTTTTATTGCCGTATCTCACAGCCTGAGACAGTAGCAGAGACGTCGTAGGTACTCAGTAAATATTTGCTCAGTGAAAAAAGGAATAGATAGACTAATCAGAAAAAAATATGTACTCTTACAGGATAAGAAAAAGAAAAAATACTCATGTTCTCTAAAATGACACATATATAAATGAAAAAATATATAAATGAAAAAGCTGGTAAGAGTGGGCCATATCTAGCATAATTCTGATCATGTTCCCTGTCTTTTAACCTCCATACTGGGACCAGGTAGCTATCAGGAATCCTAGGACTCTCTGGAATGTGATTTAAAACCACTGTTGTAAAATATGTTAAATTCAGCCACGAAAATACTCCAGTCTTCTATCATATTTGTTAGTTTGTTGAAGTCATTTGGAAGTCATTAGGAAATTATTTTGTTCTTCCTAATTTGTTTCAAAAATAATGGCACAATATTTTAAAAAATCAAATAATAAAAAAGTTATGTAAAAATGAATCAGCTTCCCATATAAATTTCCTTATTCTATTTCCAAGATATGTTGTTGTTAAGAGTTTCTCATGATTTCTTCCAAAAATATTTGTGCACATGCAACACAGCGAACCATGTTTCTCTTTTAAACAAATGAGAAAATAAAAATTATGCTGATTTGTACATTACTTTGTACACCTAAGAATAAATCTGAGAAATATCTCCAAAATTAAATAGATAGTTGTATCTTATCACACATTACATAGTATTTCAATGTTTGTATTGCCAAATATTAATTGTAGTATTATTAATAAGCTATCAATTTTTAGACTAAAATGCTATATTAATAATTGGTTAATAACCATCTTTTTATAGAAATACTTGTAAATGTATATAAGTATTTATGTAGGATGGTGTCGTAGACACCAGCGTAACGCTGGACAGTTATTTCAGAATTGCCCTTCAGTGATCCATGGAGATTCGCAACAGTCATATGAAAGGGACATCCCCCACCTTGGGATATGATACTGGATCCATGATATCTTTGCTAGAGATCTGAAAATAATGCATCATGTTTTATTTTAACTTGAATTCTCTAATACAATAGTTGGATGAGCATATTTTCATATATTTAGTTTGATTATTTTGTGAAATGCTTCCTCAGATCAAAATCACATTTTGAAATTAATTTTTAAGAACACTTCAAATATTAAGGAAATTAATACTTGATACATGGCTTGAAGAAAGTTTTCAATTTTTAAAATTTTGTTTCTAAATCATATTTCACATTATCTTCTTTATGACTTCTGGGTGTGGTATAAAAATGAGTTATGAGTAGTGGCAGAGACTGTTTATGTTGGTTATGACTTGTGTAATATCCACCATTAAAACAAAATTTTCCTTTGATTCTAGGAAAATCATACATTTCTTGAATAGTGTGTTTCTTTTATTTCAATAATGAGAAATATACAGTATTTTATTTTATTTTAGTTACAGTGCTAGAAATTTCACAGACAAGTTGATAGTCAATCAAATTTATATTCATTGTCATTGTTAGATATTTTATCCTTCACTTTACACTGCTTTTCACTTCAGATCCAAATTTTATTTTGACAATCTGAGAACAATGCTATTTATAAATATGTGTTTGTAGATATATGCATAGATATAGATATTTAAATAGATACGTGTGTGTATTGGTATACATATAGGCAGGGGAAGAAGAGAGAGAGTGGGCGAGACAGACAGAGACAGAGGGAGTCTGTTGCAAACAGGCGTGTTAGTTATTATCCTACAGAGAAATTTCAAAAATTTTTTCCTTCTTGTAATTAGAGCCATATATATTCTGGTCATGTGTTTCTACATAATAACGGCCATAAAACCTAATGGCTTAAAATAATATATGATTATCTCTAATGATTTTGAGCATTGATGGGCCAAACTAGATGGTTGTCATTTGGAGTCCCTTACATAGTGGCAGTTAGAGTGCAGCTGAAATTGGAGTCATCAAGAAGCTTTGTTACCTTCTTTCACATAGACTGAGATGGCTGAACTAAAAGGGAGGAATGGTAATCTGTCTTTCCTTTGGCAATCTATCCTTCCATGTGGACTCTCTATGTGACTACCTTGAGCTTCCTCACAGACTGGCAGTTTCAGAAAAATTGAATTTTTTACATAGTGGCTTAGAACTTCAAAATATTCTAGGAGAGAAACGTAGACCTTGATTATTATGGGAGGATCTTCAAAGGATTTGTGACCGTCTTTCATTCTCAGAAAGCAGAGAACCATAATAGTACATTACAAATGAATAAAATTGCTTAAATTTATATTATATATGTACACATATATAATATAAATGGACTATAAATAAAACAGAATATAACCATATATATATACACACACACACACACACACACACACACACACACACAATTATGTACGTGTACTATTCACTATTCATTATATTAAGGGCATTTTATTTCTCTTACTTGATCTCCACACAAGTCTACCAAGTAGTTATTATAATTCCTTTTTTTAATCACATTTGGAATTAGACGTGGAGTAAATTGTTTTAGGTTACATTGCTATGAGTCAGTGATTTTGGAGCTTTTTATCCAGGGAATTTCTGGGATGATGTGACTATCTAAAAGAGGGGGCTCAGGAGGAAATATAACTAAATGATCATAGGCTTACAGAATTATAGCAATTTTGAGCTAGGCAGACATTTGGGGATTATCTTTAATGTCATTTTTTGCATGATAAAGAAATTGATTTTCAGGAAAATTAGGAATTTAATGCTATGAACTTCAGTGATTTTAGCTTGGCAGACCTGACGTAATCCTTGCTCTGCCCTTACCTTCTGAACACTGTCAGCTGTGGAACTACTGAACACTGTCAGCATGTTTCTTCATCTGTACTACAGTTATCTAGTTCAGTCTCGTAAACTGACTCAATACTAGAGGCTTAAAACAATGAAAATGTGTTATGTATCAGGATTCTACAGGTTGTCTGGAAGCTTTTTCTGCCGATTTTACCTGAGTTCTCTCAGTTGACTGTTTCCTGGTCCTGAGCTCAGTTCAGACAGTTGAGTTGTCAGGAATCTTTCTGCAAAAGTTCTCATCTTGAGCTTCCTCGCTGCATGGTAATGATACTATGATAGAGGCAGGAGGCAGATAAATTCTAGGTGGAAAAGGGTGGGTCCCTGACAAAACCCCACTGGCCCAAAGTGAGAACTTACATTCCTGTTTTCCTACTCCAGTGTTTCCTTTTCCATAACCACCTATGGCCTGCCCCACCTCCATCCTATGCCTATAAAAAACCCAGAACTCAGCCAGCAGAGAGGAGACACAGCTGACATTAGAGACACAGCTGACATCGGAGACTACAGCTGAACTTCAGAGAGAAGCAGCTTGACTTAAGAGGGACAGCTTGATGGGTGTAACTTCAGAGAAGACTTCTGCTGGAGATGGCTGGGCTTTAGGGGAAGATTACCTTCCAGCCCCTTCCCCTTTCTAGCTCTCCTTCTCACTGAGAGCCACCTCCGCTGGCAATAAAATCCCCCACACTCAACATCTTTCAATTTGTTCATGCGACCTCATTTCTCTGAAATGCTGGACAAGAGCTCAGGTGCCACAAGTGCAGATGCGAAAGGCTGTCACACTAAGCCTTTTCTCTCACAGGTGGAAGGCAGCCACCTCATGTGAAAAGGCAGAGGGTCCACTGAATTCTTAACACTTAAGCTGTCTGCGGAAGGCAGAGCTAAAAGAGTACTGTAATACTCCCTCTGGGGCTTCAGAGGTCACAGGCACTCCCCGTCTTTGCTTCATGGTCCACGTGGAGTTTTTGCTCTTGCCGGTTCCCAAAATCAGTCGCCCTGGCTCCAACACCCACTCACCTGCATGTTCCCTCCCACAAGGGGTGAAACACAGTTGGTCTGAGTGAGTTGAGTTCACCCCTGCCAACCAAAGAGGCCAGCTGGATCCAACATTCATGCACTTCAATTACTCCCTGAGTCCCCTGCACGGTCCCTTTCTTGAAGAATTGAAGGTTGTGGGCTGGGTGAGTGAGGCACCCCATCACAAATCCATGAAAGGGATCAGAGAAATATGCTGCTTCAGTAATCTCAGGGCAGCATTGCACAAAATGCAAGGGCAGAAGTTGCAGTCCTCTTGAGGGCCAAGCTCTGAAACTCACAGTGTTACTTCTGCCACCTTCTACTGGTAGAAGCAACTCACAAGCTGGACCACATTCAAGATGTGAGGAAACAGATTCTACTTCTTGATGGCAGGAGCTAAAAGTAATCTGTAAGTATATTTAATCTACCACAAATCTTAAAAATAGAAAACATGAAATATACCCAAAATGTAACAAAGAAATAGTATCTGTACAAAATGCTTAATGCAATACCTGGTACACAATATATTTTCAACAAATAATTTTTTCTCTAGCATTTTATTTATTATTTTTTGAAAGATGTCTCAAGGTTATACAACTAGTTATTGGCAAATCCAGTTTTTAATAAGGTTACATAATACACATTTTTGTATTCCTTCTTCTCTAGATAGTGGCTCTAGTTGGTGTGTGATTCAAATTCTACTTCAAAGTTCAAACTAATTTAGTTTTGTACTACGACTCCCTCTACTCCCATAACTGGCTTTCCCCATCTCCCTTACCCCTTTTTGTTTTTCTCTATAGCATATATCACCCCCAACATAAATATGTGTTTCTTTAATTTCCCCTCATTTATAGAATGTAATCTGCATGAGCGTAGTCACTTTTTATTTATTTATTTATTTTTAAAAATTTATTTGTTTATTCTTTTGAGACAGAGTCTTGCTCTGTCACCAGGTGCCAGGCTGGAGTGCAGTGATGCGATTTCGGCTCACTGCAACCTCCACCTCCTGAGTTCAAGCAATTCTCCTGCCTCAGCCTCCCGAGAAGCTGGGACTACAGGTGCGCTCCACCACGCCCAGCTAATTTTTTTGTATTTTTAGTAGAGATGGAGTTTCACCATGTTGGCCAGGATGGTCTGGATCTCTTGACCTTGTGATCCGCCCACCTCAGCCTCCCAAAGTGCTGGAATTACAGGCGTGAGCCACTGCGCCTGGCCTCTATTTTTATCTCATGTAACCCCAGGGACCAGAAAATAACTGACACATAAGAGGCATTCAATGTATGTTGGTAAATAGATGAATGTATGTTGGTAAATAGATGTATGTTGGTAAATAGATGAATGAAGAAATGGTTTCTTCTGTTGAGATACCCATAACACAGCAAAGAGTAGCATGAGCAATTGAACATGAACTTCATATTGATATTCTTGTAAACTATTTTAACTAAGCTTGTTTAAAGTTAGCTTTTTTTTGAATATTTGCTTTTATTTTGATGAAACAGAACTTCCTCCCGTCATCCCTTAAAAAAATGTCTACTGGGTGACATGCCATTCTTTTTCTGTGTGTTTAAAATATTCCTAAAATAAGTAAAAAAAACCCCTTATAATCTTACATAACATTTTTTACTATCATTTTAAGCTCTTTGCTCAATGTCAAAGAATTTGTTATTTTGTTCAAGAACCTTACCAACCCCAGCACACTTTCTGAAGTTCGCATGTAATACTGTGGAATAATGACTTTTCTCATCTCTACATAATTATATAAAGAGCAGATTGAGAAGCATTTAAATACGGAGAAGTGTCTATGAATTATGATACCTCATGACACAGTGCTCTACAGCCATCTGTCCCATAAAGAGATTTTGGTCAACAATGGGCTGCATATATGAAAGTGGTCCCATAATATTATGATAATATGTTCTTATAGTATATGTGATATGTATTTTTACTGTACTTTTTCATGTTTAGATACATATATACTTACCATTGTGTTACACTTGCCTACGTTATTCTGTACAGTAACACACTATGCAGATTTGTAGCCCAGGAGCAGTATCCTATACCATACAGCCTAGATGTGTAGTGGGGTATATCATCTAGATTTGTGTAAATGCATTCTAGGATATTCATACAATGACAAAATTGCCCAACAATGCATTTCTCAGAATGCTTTAAAAGATGGATAACTGTACTTGTATATTGCAGGTAATATGAAAACAGAATGTATTACTTTGTTTAAAACTCAAAATGTAAACCTATAAGGCTTCACAATGGCATGATAAGGTTATTTGGCAATAAGACATTATTTGGAAAAAGCTATTTCATTCTCAGTGGGAAATCCTATCGTTACTACAATTGGTTCCTTTAGATATAAGCTGACTTTTAACATAGAATATGAGACTTCAAGATATATTGTAAAAAGCACCCTTACTTTTTTTTTTTTGAGACAGAGTCTTACTCTGTTGCCCAGGCTGAAATTCAGCCTCAGTTTAGGCTCACTGCAACCTCTGCCTCCCAGGTTCAAGCCATTCTTGTACCTCAGCCTCTGGAGTAGCTGGGATAACAAGCATATGTCACCACACCTGGTTAATTTTTGTATTTTTGGTAGAGACGGGGATTTTATCATGTTGACCAGGCTTGTCTAGACCTCCTGGCCTTAAATAATTTGCCTACCTCAGCCTCCCAAAGTTCTGGGATTATAGGTACGAGCCACCATGGTGCCCAGCCAAAATACCCTTACTTCTAATTTCTCTTTTATGAGGTGACTGATACAAGTAAAGTTAGTTAACTTCAATAAATATAATAAACACAAACATTAAACTCTTTTTTCTAAGGTAAAGAACAAAATGTAAGTACAAGGTTTTAGGTAGGCTTTTTTTTGTTTGTTGTTTGTTTTTCTAAAGAGTTTGTTGGGTCCTCAAAATGTAAAGGGATCTCTATAGATCACTTTTCTGTCTTGATGAATATTATTGTAAAAATAGTCTTTTCTTTTTTCCAATTTATACATTTCTCCTCGTTCAACTCACTTGATCTAAAAATAGAGCTATGATGAAAGTAAAACAGATATAATTACCTGCATTTTTCAGGTAGACATTACGAAGTTCAGGGAGTTTACATCACCTATATAGGTCACACAGCTAATATGTAGCTTAGCTAAGATTGGAGTCTGGGTGTTCTAATTTCTAATCCATGGGTGCTCCTAACATAAGAGCAATTTCTGTATATTTGAGACTCATAATCCACTGTTTCGTAAAATCTTCACAAGAACCTAATCAAGTAAATCTTAGTAGTCTCACTTTACATATGGCAAAATTGAGGTTCTGAAAACATAAATAGCTTACCCTTAGGTTAGATAGCTAACATGTGGCAAAGTGGGCAGTTGAACCCAAGTTTGTCTAAATAGAGCACGAATCATCTTTCCTTTCTGCTGCATAACCTTCCTCAGTATGTTATGCAGATATTATTCCTACTTGTGTTTCTACTGTTTACTAAAACTATTATTGCCCTAAAGTAAAATAATTAAAAGCATATGGAGTTGCCTATTGCGCTACCTATATATAATCCCCTTACCTGCCATTTTTCTCTCTCTCTCTTTCCATCTATCTCTCATTTTTTAAAAACTTTTAAGCCACCATGCCAACTGCTACCATATAGAAAATGTCAGTGTGCTGTGGTGTCATTTGTTCTTTCCCAAGTTCAAGGTACAAGCTTATTCTGAATTAAGTTACCTCATTGATTTTTTTAAATCCTATAAGATGAAAAGCCAAGGCTGAGAATTCACCAGTGGGGGTAATGACTTTAATATGATTTGTGACAGTTCTTCAAATAGAACTCAAAGATTTGAAATTATTTCCTGTAAAAATGATGCTGATTTCCATCTTTTAAAAAATCTTGCCAGAAGAATAGCAGCTATATTCATTCTTTGAAAGCCAAAATAACTTTGTCAGATATATGTAGGTGCTATTTTTAAAAATCATCTTTATAGAGCTGATTTGTGTAAGAATTAGAAATAAACTCCATTTATGAATAGTGGCTATCTCAGCTTCATTTAATCAGTTCAAACTTAGCTCATGACAGAATGAGGTAAAGCACCATAGTTCCATTCTTTTTATTACCTAGATGCCTGTAGGTTGAATTAACATAGAAATTGGAATAACTGTTTTCCCTAAGGTGTAAAATCTAGTTCTTTGGCAAAAAGATAGAAATATATATATAAATATATATATATAAATATACATATATATATATATAGTGGGTACACCACAATTCAAGAAATATTTTTAATTTAAATTATTATATAAATATTTATATGATTATTTTAATATTTGAAAAACTATCAGTATAACTGTCAGTATAATTATTTTAATATTTGAATAATAATCAAATAATATTCAAATATCAAATAATATTTGAATATTACTATCAATATAATTATTTTAATACTTGAATAGAACATATATACTTATATTTAAAAAACAGGGTCATTTGATTTAAGAAAACTGCAATGTTTATAAGCAAAGCAATGTTTATAAGAAAAACAAATGCTTATAAGCTCTCAAGCTTATGACATACAACCTGTCCTAATTCTCTGTGTTTCATGTATATGATATATGACATTGTTTAGACCAAACACATACATTTTCTTTATTTAAGCATGTGGTATTATTTACTGTCATGTAATTCTTTGACTCCCTTGAGTTTTATCATAATGGTATGTGTAAGAATTTCCTACATTAAAGGCAATATTTATTCAAAATTTTTAAAGTGATCTATTAAATGTGTAATTATGTATTATTTAATGTTTTGCTTTTCCCTTCAAATTTTGACATCTTCTTAATCTACCTATATGTAGCTAGAAAATTTCTGATGTGAGTTTATTTTTTTATCTATGCTTTCAATTGTAGTTGTTAGCAAATTAACATGTAATAGAGTAAATATAGTATCAAAAATCTCAAAAAATTGTCTTTGATCCACAGTGGGTATAATGAATTATTACAGTAAAGAGAGAATTCCAAAATATGATTTTTTCTATTTATGGAATTTATATTATCTAAATTTTTATTTTCATTTATTCCATACTACATTTGTATCTTGTAGTGTAATATTAAAAAGTACTTATATTTTTAAATGTTGAAATAATATTTTATTATCTAGCTCAGTCAATCAGATAAACTTAGAAGAGAGAACCAGGGGAATCAAAGAAAGAAAGAAGATAAGAGTCTCTTCTTTTTGTTTTTCTACTCCTTACTGAAAAGCAAACAAACAAAACCAGATGATTCAGGTTAATAGCATTTTTTAATGCCAATTAATTTCTTCATCAGAATGAGGGTGAATTTCTTCTTATCATAATATCATTATAAGTGTTTTATTTGAGACAGTAACAGTTTGAATATTTAATTGCCTTCCTTTGAAATTAGATTTTAAAAACAAATTTATTAAATTCAACAAAAGTGAAATATAAGCATTAATTTAGCAAAATATATCATGATAGTATGACATTTTGGGTATGACATTTTAATTTTTGTAGACTTTTTTTTTTTCAAAATATGAAAGGATATTCTGGTCTCCTCAAAATGATATTGCAACTCCCAAAGCGAATATTCAGAAATGATTCTTATATATTTAATAAATGGTAAATAGAGTAAAAAAAATCTAAGACTGTTCTGGAGTTCTGTTTTATATGCAGTTATTCCTTGAAAACATAAACAAGTCAATGCATCATTATTTAATATTTTATTGCTTATTATGTAAACTGTCTTAAATATACAATTTACTGAGAGTTTGAAAAATTCAATGCTTTTTACGTGATAATATCTTCTTTTGTTCTCTTATATTGGCTGTTATTTAATATAGTTAAAACATCATGACACATATTCTTGTATGTGCTCTTGTATGATAATTCAGGCATACACACTTTACAATTCCCTAGCTAGCACAAACATCTGGTTTCTCCAAATATAAGACAAAAATTTTCTGGAGTCTAGATATCAAACATCTTTTACAGGGAAAGGCTTGGACTCTGGTTCTTTTTAGCCCGGTCAGGTATGTTTACACAAGATAAGAAACAGTTCATGGCAACAAGAGATACATATCAAAACTACTGTAATTATCTATGAGTATCCTTGAGAGACTGTGATTTAATCAACTTCTTCAGAGCCAATGACAACATGTAAAAAGCTGCAAAGAAGCTCATTTATTTCTCTCAAACAAACTCTAAATCACTGTGCCATAGAAACTGTCATTCCATGATTAGTATTAATATGTACAGGAGGCAGGGAAATACTGGGTAGAAGAGGGTGGTTCCCCAACGAAGGTTCCATTCTCCAGCCTGGATACTGTGGCCCTGAAATAACAATAGTTATCCCTGTTTTCTTGCCCAAATGTTGCTTTTTCCAAAACCACCCTGGCCTGCCAGGCCCGCCTTCCTGTACCCATGAAAACCCCAACCTCCATTGGCAGAGGAGCAGAGTGGTATTGCAGAGAAGGAAAGAAGAAATAGCTGAATGTCAAGAGCAAAAAAGCAACTGCGCTTTGGAAACTACAGATGGATATGGCTTAACTTCAGATGGCATGACTTTGGAGAGGAATCCACCCAGAGACAACTGGGCTTCAGGGAAAGAGCACCTTCTTCCCATGCCATCCCCTTTTCAGCTCCCCTTCCACTGAGAGCCACTTCCACTGCTTAATAAAATCCTCTGCATTCATCACCTTTCAAACCTGAATGCAACCTGATTCTTCCTGGAAGCCAAGCAAGAACGTGGGTACCAAGAGGGAAGTATATAAAAGGCTGTCACCCTGACACCCCACTGAGCTGGTTAATACTTAGCCATCCACAGACAGCAACTGCTAAAAGAGCATTAATTGATTGTAACACACCTAAAGATGCTGGAGCCAAAAGGTGCTTGCCCCAGCCCTGGCATCCACTCACCTGAGTGCTCCCCCTCCCACGAGGGGTTTGATCACTGCTGTGGCCAAGTAAGCAAGTCATAGCCCTTGTCACAAGTCTTGTGAGGGGGTCAAGGAACTCTCCCATCTCAGTATCATCATCAATGCCAAGATGAGTCCTTCAAGTAGATTCTTGGCCACAGGAACTGAAGTTGGCTGGGCATATTAGTTTTCTACAAAGTTCCTGGTAGAGCCTAAACAACATATATTCATTATCATATAATTCTATGGGATAGAATCCAACATGTGTCTCACTGGACTAAAATTGAGAATTTATTCTGGCTGTACACCTTTATACTCTATCTGAGAATATGTTTTCCTTTCTTTTTCCAGCTTCTAGAGGCTGCCTGCATTCTTTGGCTTGTGGTACTTTCATTCATCTTAAAATCTACCAACAATAGTAGATTTAGTCCTTGTCATGTAGCATCACTTAGACCTCACTGTCTCCATCCACTCTCAGGAACGCTGTGATTACATTAGTTTCATCAGGATAATTTTCTTATTTCAAGTTAGGTGATTAGCAGCCTTAATTTTTTTTTTCATGCACTAGAACATGCTCACAGGTCCCAGAGGTTTGGATATAAGTATCTTTAGGGGTCCATTATTCTATAGATAGAAGAATTTTAAAAGAAGTAAAAAGGCAGATGTTATGGTAACAGTTATCAGATGAATTTGTGGCTAGTATCAATTAGGAAATTTTTTATATATCCAGTGTTTCAAAATGTGATTCAAACAGGCTTAAGAAAATGGAATTGTGTAGCTTTCATATCTCCATTGTTGAGGGTAGTAGGATGAGTATAGGTATAGTTGGATATAGAGATTCAAACAAATTTCCTTTAGGATCTTGTTTTACCCTCTCTATCTCTCACTTCTACTTTCCCAGGGCTGACTCCTTTTTCAGACAACCTTTCTTTCAGTGTGCAAACTGGTTTCCTCCAGCCAATCAGCATGAAGGTTATTGAGATGGGATGGGACGGTGGGTAGAGGGTAAAATAGCTGGTAGTGACTGGCTGGATCAACTTAGGGGATTTTGTTTTCCTTTTTCTTGTTTTACTTTTAAAATTCTTTTTTGACTTTTCACTACAGGGCTAGTATCATCTCTGCTCCTGTGTATATCCAGGACTTCTTTTTATTTTATTTTTTCTTTTTCCTATGCACTTTGGTGAGGATCTGCCCTGTAGCTTTCAGTGCCTTCAGCCATGCTTGTACCTTCCACCCCTTTCCGTCATGGGCTTAGATAGGATTGTGATTTGGAGGCCCATGCCCTATAGGATTATAAACACTTAAACCCTTCCTCGTTCTGTTGTTATCCAGTATGCTTTGTTGGATGCCCATGACCTTTCATCTCTCTTGGGGACAGATCGTGTCTCCACTCCTAATCATTTTTTCTCTTTAAATCAGCAGATATAAGGGGAAATCAAAGGCCCTGGAGAGAGAGAAATCAGCATATAAACCACATTTGGTTTTGCTTTCAAGTTGTCTGCTATTTACTAGCTCAACTAACCAGATTTCTGGTTTTAGTCAGTCCAAAGCTCAACATCTTCATTGTTTGACACTATTGATTTCGTCTGTGGTCCCTTTTGACTCAGTGGACACAAACACTGCCTTTTGTGACAATGGGCTGGGAAATTCATGTGCTTACTGTCATGGGAGCTCACATATCTGCTCCTGCCTGAGGAGAGTCAACAACCAACAACCAGAGCACATCAGCGGAAAATTGTTTTTATCCTTCCTTACATTGTTCAGCCTCTCAACATTTACTGACAAATTGGACAGCAGGAAATCCATATTCTTTATTTACTACAATATCCCAAAGAGGCTCTTTATAACTTCAAGTAAACTTTCAGAAAGCTTTGAACCTTTCCTCTTCTAAAAACCTGTCTCTGTTGTTATCTCATTCCTGTCATCAAATCTGTCAAGGAATGTGAAGGATCTGAGGTCTTACTTTGCAAGTGAACACTTTATCTAGCCACAGTTGTATGCATGCTGGCAGAAGTCATGAGATTTCCAAGTGAGAGACAAAGGACTTTATTATTTATGGGGTAGCGGGTGGTATGAGCATCACGTTTGCATTAGTGGCCCTTTTTCCTTTCTCCAAGTCCTGCATGGCCAATGCAGAGGTGGACTGAGGTGAACATTGTACACACGCTGGGATTGTATGACAGGTGGGGGACACTGAGATTAGAAAAATCTCAATTTTTAGAAGAGGCCACTAGCAAATTCTCCTAAGCTTCACCGACTAAGGGGGACATTATTTTATAATACTTTTCAGCAAACAAATTTGCTTTTTGTACTATCTTCTGCAGTTATTTGCAATACTAACATCCTTGAAACAGTGCCAGAACAAAAGCTATTATTTCTTTACTCAAAAAATGTATAGAAAGTGGAGAGATCCATAGAGAATTGCCTCTTATAAGTACATTCTGTGTCATTAATCACCAGGCTTGTAGTATCAGAGAGTTCTTAAATTCTTCAAAGTGTGGCTTAAAACCAGTGTTTTCATATATTTCTTTCCCTATGTCTCTTTAGTGACATTGTATCTATTTTTGCCCACTGAATATTTTTTGGATGACTGTTACACAATTTACTCTCTTTATAATTCTTTCTACCTCCATACATTGCCTGTCGCTTTATGAGACACTTATAAATTGAAGGTAATAGACTAGTATTTATTTTTCTCGTGTGAGTTCTGACTCTGATCACAGTCATTTTTCTCTAATAGTTTTTAACTGACCTGACTGTCTCTAACTTATTTTTTTAATCCTTCTCTTTGACACTAAGTTATTGACTTTCATTGGTTTCTTGGCCTACATTTTAGCGCTTTATTCTTTGTTTACTTGACGATATTTTCTTTACTCTCTAATACCCTTAGCACTTCTAGAATAACTGCCTCCTCTGGTAGAAACAGATTTTTATCCGCCAAAGGAAATGAAATTAGAGCTATGTTTCCTAGTATTGTTTCCCCCTTTTTTCCCTAAATGAGTGAGTCTGATGTGCTTTCATGCCCTTTATACTTGTGAGCTAGCTTCTCAAGGAGCCCAAACCAGAAATCCTGCTTTTAAATGACATACTAAAAGTATGTGGTGGTAAATAAAGTATTTGAGGCTATGGATTCTGGAGCCCGACTCCCTGGGTTTGAATACCAGCTCTAATAAATATTTAGCTGTAGCCTTGTATGAATTACTTCTCCCTTTCTTAATCTGCCCATATATAAAGTAATGTTTTTAAAGGGATTAAACATATGGATATTTGTGACCTATAACCTACTAAGTACTAAATAATTTATCATTTAATAATAATAAAGTACAAAATAAATACTGATATATTACCTCATTCATAGGTTTAAATGATTTTTATACTGATTCAGCTTTTTTTCATTTTTCTTTTTTACCCTTTAAATAATTATTTTCTTACCCATGGTTCTATACTCCTGGACTGTTGGGGTACATTAAGAGAATAATCACAGTGAAGAAAACTTCTGTGATTACCAAAGGCCTTAGACAGGATAACAAGGGAGGTGATTCTTTACAGTCGCATCTGTAGGGAAAGGACAGAATCTTGATCTGTGGCTCTTATCAACAAAGATTTGTTTTCCTAATAAAAATATGAATAGGCATCATACATACATATATAAATATCAATATAAGTGCCTGGCATTCTGATATTCATTACAAGTTTGTTTTAAAAATAGTTTCAAGTGACTCTCTTCCCAAAATGTCAAAAAAACTGGGTTAGGGTAGTGAAAACATAAGTTAAAAGTTGTATGGACTATTATACAGGAAAAATAAGTGATTGAATGTTTTTATTCTGTTTATAAGTACACTAAGAGCAAATTTAGGAGAGTGATGGGGAGACATACACAAAGAAAGAGAGAAAAAGGAGGGAGGGAGAGAGGATGGATTTAGATAAATTGAAAGAGCTAATGCTGGTTAGTAGGGTGCTATGCCTCATTTGGTCAGATTTATAGATCATAATTCTTTCATTGATGCTTTCATTTATTCATTCAAATGCTGTGTAAAACTGTTGAATTGAGGAATGCGGAAGTTTATTTGTTCTGGAAACAAATGGTTACAGAAATTTTTTGTTTACTTTCTGAAGATAGTTTGTAAGTTTTTGGCTGTAACGCAAGTTGTGAATCAAAAATGAGGAAAATAGATTCATAAATAGTTGAGCATATCCCTTTAATACTTTTGCTAAGTGAATAATGTTTCAGATGTGTAATTCCCTTTAAGGGGATATTTATTCCTATTTTACAATGTGCTGAGTCAAGTATGAGAATAGCATCAAATTCCAACACTTCTCTTCTGAAATCCCAGATCATTTTGTCAGCACATTGTGACTTACCTCATTCTCCCTCCTTTGACAGTTGCTGATGTGTGTGTCTCATATCCACCTGTGTTCTATAAGCCACTTGAGGACTTAAAGTTTCATGTCTACTTCATCTTGGAAGCCTCTGCCAATAGCTGTTGTAATGTCTTTTATACTAGGTACTCGGAGAGTGTATGTGAAATGAAAAGCATGTAAGAATATATATGATTGTTAGAACAAGATAAACTAAGTTGTAATGATCAAAGAGCCCTCAATATAAAGGTCAAATATAAATGTCCTAACAAATGACTTATTTTATTGAATTATTTTTATAAGAACTTGAAACATATAGCAACTAAATATAGCAAGCTATTTTACTAACTATAATAAGCTATTTTACTAAATATAAAAATATAGTAACTAAATATACTAAGCTATTTTTATAGAATATGCAAATCAAAATTTTTCTGGATTTAAAGAAACAGGGCAAACTTGTTTTCCTTTCTAAATCACAAATTAATGACTAATTTATTTTAATAAGATAGAATTTATAAGATGGTTATCTTGTATTCTACCCCAAATACTGGCACTGCGGGGTAGAAAATAATTTTCTTATGACACATAGCTAGTCAAAATGCTTGTAAAATAATTAATGTTTCCCTCTTTTTGTTGTAACTTAAATAGTTTGCCTTAGAAATTTAAGAGCCCAGGCCTGGTGACAGTATTTCCAGTCTATTTTTTTTTTTTTAAATAAAGAAAGGAGTTACCACAAAGTTAATAACCAAGAAGCACTTAGAAACCCTAGTACAATTGCCCAATATATTAACTAATGTTCCTACTAATAGTGCTTTCTCATCAATTACATTTAAACATGAATCCCTTTACTATCATTGAGAAAATGTGTTCATTTAAAAATATCACTAAATAGAGTTTTAAAAATAGGGATATAATTTTAAGCCAGGAAGCAAATATTTAACATTCTTGCTAGGAATATTCTATTTACATTTCATCACATGTAACATTAATACTACATTTTGACCTGCTTAGTAGAAGTAAAGCCACAATTTTTGATGAAGAACATGTCTGAAATATTTAAACCATTTTAACAAAGGATCTACGTATATCAGTGTTAAATTTTGTTTGAAAGATCCACTTATAAGATGTGTTGCCTTCTCTAGAACAAGAATAAAGTCTGGAAGTTCTGAGTTAATTTGCAATCTTGAGCCTATAAAATATTTTCATTGAAGTAAGCCAGTACAATCAAAATGTTAATAATTAAAAGGTCATGTTTATGTGAGAATAAAACACACCTTCTTCTTCAAGAAATCAAAGCTAAAACAGGAGTCTCTGGAAAACTGAAGCAGAACGTGATTCAGATACTGCAAGTCAAGAGCCAGATACACACTTCTGGCTCTTGCAGAAAGAAATCATTGCTTTAAAAACCAAGGATGAAGAGATAAGCTTAAACAGAGGCCAAAAATAATGATATTCCATGAATAATGGCTCCTGTGATGAAATCTGAGAAGCCAAAGGCAAGAATTCTTTTGAAGTCTTGTTTTTCTCATTGTCTCACGGCTCAGCATAATGCAAGTTCTGTGGTATAACATAACATATAACATATCTAAATGGATTGAAAACTGGATTCACCTTCACAAGATAGAAAATTAAAAATTTCCTACATGGTATTTGGTTGCCTGTGGAGCTCTCCATAATACTGAAATTTAATCTGAAACCAAACATGCAGATGAAGGGCAGAAAAAGTGAAAATTTTAAATATTAGGAAATGGTTATATCTAATATATTCTGTTATGATTAATTTCTATAATAATCTTTTGAAAAATATAAGCACTTGCAAAAAGTTATCATCTAAGTTGATAAATATGGTCCTAATCTTGAAGTTATATTAACTCTTTATTTTTATAGACACAATGAATAAAACAACTTACGCATCTCTTTTAAAACACTCATATTTATTAACATGCTATTTTTGAAAATTACATATTTGTTTTACTCCCTTGATATATAGAATGGTGGTAAAAATAGTGTATCTAATCATATTTTTCTGATATTTGTTAAATTTCTATCCCACTAAGTTTTCTGCAATTCCCAAGAGCAAATGCTAAATGGAAAGTGTTAATTAAGTAGGAAATAAAAAAAAAATCATCTGTCCGATTAAGAAAATGAACATCACAAGGGACTGAAGGTAGTTAACAAAAAGCTTTTGTCTTTTTAATTCTGTCTGTGGAGGGGAAACCAGTGCAAATACTCTAAGGTATCAGATGCAAGCAATTTGGGGAAATAAATCTGATAACTTTTATTTGGATTGTTAGAAATCAGACATAAAGAAACCACTCTCCCCATGGCATTTAAAGATGCAAAAGAACAAAGACTTTAGAAGTTTTGATAGTTAAAATTCTGATCTAGAAATTGT
The DNA here is from genome assembly GCA_963573385.1 of Cacajao melanocephalus. Taxonomy (NCBI): domain Eukaryota; kingdom Metazoa; phylum Chordata; class Mammalia; order Primates; family Pitheciidae; genus Cacajao; species Cacajao melanocephalus. The sequence continues at coordinate 9,926 of CAUYLG010017650.1, read as the reverse complement.
GATACGCAGATGAGATCATTTAATGTGGACTTTAAAATTTTAGAAAAACTTTCAATAAATCACGATTACATGAAATAATGTCTAGGAGATCATGATTTATTATAAGAACATCCCGAATTCCAGCCTTCATTAATTTTGACTAATTTTGATCATAGGAAAAAAAATCACTTAAAAATTAATGTAAACATTACTTCCCTGCCATTCTTTCTTAATTTTTCCTTAAAGAAATTTGGTACCTTTCAGTCACACTCACTAGATAGCAGCCACACATGTAATCCTTTTTTGGCAGTGGAAAATCAAAAGTATTAGCTCTTAGTACTTGCTGTGGCAAACTCAGAATTGACATTACCACAGAACACAATTACCAAAAGAGGTCATTTGTCTGTGTCCAATAACTCCTATATAGCTAACACAATGTGTATGTTGTGATGAACTGGAAACAATTGTGTAACAAACGCTGGATGAAAAGCTAGAAGATAGTTACTTGGTAACTGAAGTGTAGATCTCATAAAAATTTTAACAAGATTCATCATAGTAAATGTTGATGTAGGATATCATTTTATAGAGTTTCCTTTCTACTATATTTTTATATTGTTAGTCTGATCAATAAATTCTTCATTTATCCATTCATTTTAATTAAAATCATATTTATGGAATGCCAGTGAGATGCCATGTCATGGCTGCTATGCATCCCTCAGTTTTTCACAATAAAAAATGATCCTTTCAGGTATCTCAAAAATAAGTTGATAAATAAAAAGTAAATATTAAAATCATTTAATCCCTTTTTGTATTTATGGGTAGTAACTGTATAAATCATTTTATTATTACATATACACATAACATTACATTTATTTAATTATGAATTTGAGGTAAAATGCCTGTCGATTTAAAGTTGTACTTTTTTTCTCATATCAAGTTTCTGACTCTCGAGTATATCATGGGTAGCTATTTTACCTGGCATCTGTCAAGCAAGTGACATCTATTGCCTATCACCAGGAGTAGAGGTCCAAACACCTCTTCTCACTGCATCTTAGTATAAGAGTCATCAAGGAAACATAGTTCAGTCAAGCACTGGACTGAGCAAAGTGTTACTCGCATAGAGAAAAGACAGAGCAGGATCAGCTGTAGTAGTGGGCGTCAGTCCTCCACGGCCAGTAGGTCTCTCCCAGCAGCTGACACAAGGCCATTGGCCTGCCCACACATATTTTTTCTGCTGAAAAACAAAAGAATGCACATTGTTTTTCTGCTGAAAAACAAAAGACCGTATCTCCATCTTTTCCTCACAGGGGGCAAATATAGCAGTGGTTTTGGCCAGGTGCCATGTGACACAAAGCAAATCCAGCACAGACTATATCTCTTAGTAAGGAAGAATTAGAGCCCAAAGCCCATTCTTATGCAGTTGGATGGGGGTCTGAAGCCTTCATGTATAAGTCTGCCTTTCCTGACAGCATCACTCCCAATTATTTCATGTTGTTACCATAAGAGCTTCTCTGATCTCTCATCAACATGGTGGTCTCATATTATCCTCCATTCTTTTTCCTTGGGCATTGGACATGTGTTTTTTTCTTTTTTCCTTTTTGCGATTACCTATACTGTCCTTTGTATTTTGATGAAGTCTGGGTATGATATCACTCAGCTTTCTTATATTTATCTGCAGTGACTACTTGGAAATGCTGCCATTTTCAGACCATATCCCTACTTGCATCTGTATTTTTACAGAAGAAATTAACATCAGCCCGTTCCAGCACAAATTCCTAATTGATACTTTCCCCGTATAGAAAGACTTTGTTCCAGCTAAGTAGCTGACCTCGTTGTGCCCAAAGATATGGATATTTTACTCCTGTACTTTTAACAAAGGCATCAGAGCTGCCAGAAATAATCTTTCTATATAGCTAAATACATGATTAAAGTTCCAAAACCTCTAAGTCATGGAGCTTTCTCCTTCACAGAATAAAGCTATTTCTGCTTCTTCTTCAGAATTTTCAGTACACTTGTTTGTCTCTTGATAACCCTGTCTGGTAGGTTTTTTGCTAACCCTATGTCTTTGCTTCTTGCTGGACTTAGAATTCCTTCTGGTCAGTCATTCTTTATTGTTTTTTGAATCTTAATGTCTAGCTCAGCAGTAGACTCAGAAAAGCTACAACCTCCTAACAATATCATGGGGTATTACATTAGCTGCATTTATTTAACAATTTTTTTTCTTGTTGGTTTCCTTTAGAAATAGAGTAATAAGTAGAATGTTTTATATGGAGATATGTTTGCTACTTATGTTCCAATTTGGTTTAAATCTATTGCTTGTCTAATACTTTCAAGGTCTTGGGAGAATACTGTGTATTACAGAAATGATGTGTCAGGAGGGGCATCTTCATAAGAGTCCCTGGTGATATGAGATGAGTTGTTGAAAATCTTGGAAGGAGAGCTACATGAGCACAAACATAATGACACACTATCAATTTGGCTTAGGTTTGGCTTTGCCTTGCCATGAGGGATTTGGAATTTGGATAAAGCATGTGAATGGCCTCTTCTTGTCATGATTCTACATACCATTATTCTCTAGAATACGTACAGCTTTAACTATTTTCTTTCCTGGAAACTGGTCATACATGTCTATGTGTCTAAATATTGCTGACCTAACTGGGTTGCAACAATCTTGAAGATATCCTTTGGTTGTTTGATACTTAAGGGATTATAAATCAGTTTTTGTATATATTTCCAATTTAATATTTTCTACAAAAGGGTGAAAGATTTTACTCCATATTTCTCCTATGCAAAAACTAATTTCTTAGCATGGTGCCTGCTATATGGGTGGGTGTACAGGTAGAAACAAGTACAGGTGGAAACAAGCAGAAGAAAACTTGAATTAAAATGAGAAATGTGTGGTTTCAGAGCTTGGTCATTTAAGAGCTAGATAATCGTGTACATTTCCCTATAAATGTAGAAAATGATAAACATGTGCCCTATGCATTTTTCAGGTTTGTTATGAAGATCAAATGGGAGCATGGATGGGATGATTATATTAAGTTTCTATTGTAATTTTATTTAATTTAAACAATTAGCTGATGATTGCTCAAATTATTCTTCTTTAAAATGTCTAAACTCCTATGTGTCCAGCTTACTTGTGTGAATCTAAGTTGAGCAATGCAATTTTCTATTTAGATAATTTACTTTAAACTTTAAAAATGTTAATATAAACACTAATTTACTTTTTTTCCCACCTTTACCTACGTACTTTCTTAAGACATTACAACATACTTAGTAACTGATTAAATTTTTCCTATGTATTTGGATTGAAAAGTACATATCTATTTGTGTTAGTCCATTTTCACATAGCTATAAAAAGCTACCTGAGACTGGGTAATTTATGAAGAAAGGAGGTTTAATTGACTCGCAGTTCTGCAGGCAGTACAGGAAGCATGGCTGGGAGGCCTCAGGAAACTTACAATCATGGTGGAAAGGTTAAAGGGAAGCAAGTATTTCTTTACCATGGGAGAGAAAGAGAGAGAGAGAGAGTGATAGGGAAACTGTCACACACTTTCAAACAACCAGATATCATAAGAACTCACTCAATATCACAAGAACAGTAGGGGGAAATCTGCCCACATGATCCAATCATCTCCCCTGAGTTCCATCCTCCAGCAGTGGGGATTACAAGTTAACATGAGATTTGGGTGGGGACACAAAGCCAAATCATATCGTTATTGCAGTGGTCTTAAATTTTTAGGATCCTTCAGAATCATTTGGAGGGCTTTTAAAAGTGATTGTAAGGCCCCTCCACCAATTTCTGATTCTGAAGTTTGGGGTAAGGCTAAATAATTTTGATTTTAGCAAATTGCCAGAAATTTGGTAATTTGTGCTGGTATGGAGAATCGTTTGAGATTCACTTTTGAGAATCATCAATCTGTCATAGTCTCCCTATAATTGACTTCTCTGAGATTAATTTCTCATCTTTTTTATCTATAACCTCCCTATCCCTGTCCTATATTTAAAAATTATTTCCCTAAATTATTTTACATAGCTATGTTTTACCCTATTATCATGTAAAATTTAAAATAATGCTAAAACCATGATGCAACTAAACAATAGATACTCATGAAAAGTCTGACCTTGTCTTCATTTTTGTAACTCAAATAACTGAGCTACTAGTTTTTCTCTGTTGTCACACATCCAAATTCAGATGCAACCTCAAATTTACAGGCCATTTGTCAGGATCTGATTTTGCTTTCAAGAAACAATAATACAATTGGGGACCAATCCCTATATTTGACATGAAAAGTAATAGCTATGCTACTGCAGAGTGAGTCAATTGGATGGATTAATATCTTAGGGAGAGTGTGAACTGGAGTAGGGGTGAGTTTGAAGATAATGGGAAGAAAGAGAGTTGGCGTGGTCAGCAAATGTAGCTTAAAGTTATACTTCTGATTTATGTAAAGAGATGATTTCTGCTTTATTTCAAAATATAAAAAGGGTACTAACATAAAACAAGAAGCAATTTGTAAGGATCACTAAGTATAATATTAATTATGACTCTGAACTTCAGAAGAGATTCTGAATAGACATTTTATAATTAAGAAAGGGTACTTTTATCCAGAAGAACAGTTGGTTGCAAAACCAATAATGACCTAACAGGCAATTCATTAGTTGTCTTTGTTCTTATAAATTCAGAAAAAGCATATTTCAATTTTGCTGTCAAAAGGAAATGCACAACGCAAGAAAAAGGCATGATTAGCAGTTAATTTAAAGTAACTGAAGTGTATTAGCCCTCGTCAAGTGAGCAGTTTTACTTTTGTTGCTGTCTTTAGTAATCACACTCGTATGAGTCATTTAAAAGCAAGTCTGGTTGGTTCAGTGCGTGCTGTTTTACTGTGCTTTTTCTTTGCCAGTGTGCACATTTACCCATAAATGGTTCACATCTGTTCCTTGTAATTTAGCAATTATGTGAAGGCCTCTGTGTCCTCCCCATTTATTTTAAAAAGACAATGAGAAGCTTAATTTGCATGAGATTTAAAAAATAGTCTAGATTTTGAGGTTCTTTGATTACTTACAGACTCTCAATACAAATGGATATCAAATCTTTAAAAAATGATAAATATATAAAATATGTTCAGGTTATTTTCTATACTCATTTAAATTTAGATTATATAATTTGATGCATAGTCCCTGATTTTTTTTCCAGCTATTGCCATTACTTGACCATTTTGCTTTCTAGCCATAGATAGACCTGGTTCATAGGAATAAGCATGTGCCTCAGTCTCAGGACAGACCCTGTTTACACCTGTTGTCCTGATGGAAATATTAATATCCCTTTTTTCATTCTGAAAATTATACATAGCTGGATGACCAATTATATGATCATTCTTGGTTATGAGGCATGACTGTTGAATAAGTAAGGCAAGACTTTAGATAACATGACCTCACTTCCCTGTGGAAGAAGTCTTAGTATAGGTGGCTGCTAACATTAAATTTGTAGATATCAAATTAAAACTTTAGGAATTAATCTGTGGTTTAAAAACACAATAATTATAGGATATTCTGTGGCATTTTAGATTATATGTATAGTTAATATATTTGTATAGTCTGGTACATTTAGTTTATTTGGTACAGCACAAAGTAAAATACTAGTTAATCTGTTCCATTGTCACTCTTGGATAAATGCTCTTATACTAGTGTGACCAAGGGTACTTTTTTCTTTTTATATTTATTAATAGCACCTAGTATTGCCTACTATAGGTATTCAATATACACTTCGTTGATTTCTATCTGATTCATATATTAACAGACCTGTGATAAATTTTAATTTTATTTGAGTTAGAGAGCCAGGTGCTTGATGGAGATGAAATTACCCTTACAAGTGTGTAGAAACTATTTACCTAGCATTATGAACAATTGGATGTTTTAGCTGAAATGCTGGATTTCCTACTGAGAACTCCAGGCAGTAAGAAGTCTCTGTGTCAATGTCCTATACTTGCTCTAGTTGATAAGGTTACAGAGAGATCTGGTGCTGTGGGAAATATGATTAGAAACTGACACTGAGGATAAGAAAAGGAATTGACCTTCTGACTATGAGCATGTTTCTAATGTTCCTGCTCTGTTTTTTTTTTTTTTTTTTTTGGTCCCCAAAATGAGATCAGGACCTATTCAAGCTGCATAATAAGTAATAAATGATTTTATAGAGAGACTTTGGTTATTGCAACCACCAAAAGGATAAAAAAAAATCTGTCTGCTTTCTCAGTTAATGATCTCAACATATATTCTCCTTATGCAACATGTAGTTGTCTGCCTGGATATAAAAAATACACTTATATGGTTTCAATAAAACATTCAGTGAGGACTACAGCTGATTCAAATATCAAAGAGTGTCATTTTCTCAGGAGTTATTCATAGCAATGGAAAGGGCACATTATACTTACTTAAAGGGCTTTCAGCCAATACTCATTACGTCTGACTGTGTAGATATGGTATTATTCTTAGAACTACCAGTGTTATAGATATTATTAGCTATCCATTTCACAAATTATAAATAATGGCAAATAACTCTAAAAATCCAGACTGTGTACTTTAACAGACACAGACACATTTGAGTGACTTTAAGAGATATTTGTTCTACAGATAGAGCAATCAAACTTAAATGCAGGCATATTTAAAGATCACCTAGACTGTCTGAGTTTCTTAGGCTTCCAGAATATCTTTAAGTGACTTCTAAGGAAATCCAGTGCAGAAGCGTTTATATGTGGTTATTTTAAATTTACAAAATAAACCCAGTTGAGAGGCTGTGTATATTTGTAGTATATGTTACAGCAATGCTAAGAAAATTAATATTTCAAAACAATATGAAATGATGTTGTATATGCACTGAAAATTGATTCCTTGCCATTGATGATTACATGAAATCATTCACAAAAATATCCATTCATAAATTAATTCATAAAATTCATAATAAAATAAAATTCATTCATAAAAATAAAATTTATATATAAAAATAAAATGAGGAGTGAGAAAATATGAGAATAAATACCATACTGTCTTATTTATTGCTTTAAGATTTAATCCCCAAGGTATTTTTGCACTATACTTAAGAACATTATTGTTGGACTATCCTATTATAAGTCATAATTGATAAATATGGCAAAAATTAAAGGATTAAGTAGATTTAATATTTATCTGTCAAAAGAAAAGTGTATAGGTAACAGGAAGGCAAAGATTTTTACACTTGAATTACTCTTGAGAAATCCTGAATTTTAAAGAAATAATTAGATAACCAGTGTTAAAATAAAATTAAAGGCTCAGATGTCTCCAATGTGTTGAGTTTCTAGGTAGGGAAATGGAAGTCTGAGGTAAATAGTAAAACAAAACTTTAGCTTAACCAATCAGAAACTGCCCACTAATCTCTAAATAGGAAGTTGCCACTGGATCTTATCCAAATAAGGCAAACACCTAGCTGTAGCCAATCAAATGTTTTCTTTGCTTCTGTGCTCAACCTATAAAAGCCTTCTGCTCATTGTGTTAAAATGAAAATCTCTGAACATCTTCTTTTTGTTTTTGTTTTGTTTTGTTTTTTCCCTGAGAGAGGGTCTCACTCTCTTGCCCAGGCTGAGGTGCAGTGGCATGATAATGGCTCACTGTACCTTTGACCTCCTGGGCCCAAGTGGTCTTCCCACCTCAGCCTCTCAAGTAGCTTGTACTCCAGGCATGCAGCACCATGTCCAGCTAATTTTTTATTATGTGTAGTTGGGAGCTCCATATGTTTCCTAGGCTGACCTCAAACTCCTAGGTTCAAGAGATTCCCCTGCCTCAGCTTCCCAAAGTTCTGGGATTACATGTGTGAGCTGAGGCATCTGGTCACCTCTTCCAGTTTGAGTGCTGCTTGATCATCAATTCTTCTTCTTTTTTTTTTTTTTAGGGTGTTTGCTTTTTGTAACTTTAGCTATTTAATCTGATGACGAATTTTTTTTATTGCATTTTAGGTTTTGGGGTACATGTGAAGAACATGCAAGATTGTTGCATAGGTACACGCATGGCATTGTGATTTGCTGTCTTCCTACCCATCACCTATATCTGGCATTTCTCCCCATGCTATCTCTCCCCAACTCCCCACCCTCTACTGTCCCTCCCCTATTTCCCCCCAACACACCCCAGTGTGTGATGCTCCCCTCCCTGTGTCCATGTGTTCTCATTTTTCAACAACCACCTATGAGTGAGAACATGCGGTGTTTGATTTTCTGTTCTTGCGCCAGTTTGCTGAGAATGATGGTTTCCAGGTTCATCCATGTCCCTACAAAGACATGAACTCATCATTTCTTATGGCTGCATAGTATTCCAGGGTGTATATGTGCCACATTTTTCCTGTCCAGTCTATCATTGATGGGCATTTGGGTTGGTTCCAGGTCTTTGCTATTGTAAACAGTGCCGCAATGAACATTCGTGTGCATGTGTCCTTATAGTAGAATGATTTATAATCCTTTGGATATATACCCAGCAATGGGATTGCTGGGTCAAATGGAATTTCTATTTCTAGGTCCTTGAGGAATCGCCACACTGTCTTCCACAATGGCTGAACTAGTTTACACTCCCATCAACAGTGTAAAAGTGTTCCTATTTCTCCACATCCTCTCCAGCATCTGTTGTCTCCCAATTTTTTAATGATCGCCATTCTCACTAGTGTGAGATGGTATCTCAATGTAGTTTTGATTTGCATTTCTCTAATGAACAGTGATGATGAGCATTTTTTCATATGTTTCTTGGTCTCATGTATGTCTTCTTTTGTAAAGTGTCTGTTCAGATCCTTCACCCACTTTTGAATGGGCTTATTTGTTTTTTTCTTGTAAATCTGTTTTAGTTCTTTGTAGATTCTAGATATTAGCCCTTTGTCAGATGAGTAGACTGCAAAAATTTTTTCCCATTCTGTTGGTTGTCGATTCACTCTAATGACTGTTTCTTTTGCCGTGCAGAAGCTGTGGAGTTTGATTAGGTCCCATTTTTCTATTTTGGCTTTTGTTGCCAATGCTTTTGGTGTTTTGATCATGAAGTCCTTGCCTACACCTATATCCAGAATGGTTTTGCCTAGGTTTTCTTCTAGGGTTTTTATGGTGTTAGGTCTTATGTTTAAGTCTTTAATCCATCTGGAGTTAATTTTAGTGTAAGGTGTCAGGAAGGGGTCCAGTTTCTGCTTTCTGCACATGGCTAGCTAGTTTTCCCAACACCGTTTATTAAAGAGGGACTCCTTTCCCCATTGCTTGCTTTTGTCAGGTTTGTCAAAGATCAGATGGTTGTAGATGTGTGGTGTTGCCTCCAAGGCCTCTGTTCTGTTCCATTGGTCTATATCTCTGTTTTGGTACCAGTACCACACTGTTTTGATGACTGTAGCCTTGTAGTATAGTTTGAAGTCTGGTAGTGTGATGCCTCCTGCTTTGTTCTTTTTGCTTAAAATTGACTTGGCTATGCGGGCTCTCTTTTGGTTCCATATGAAGTTTAAGGTGGTTTTTTCCGGTTCTGTGAAGAAGGTCATTGGTAGCTTGATGGGGATAGCGTTGAATCTGTAAATTACTTTGGGCAGTATGGCCATTTTCACAATATTGATTCTTCCTAACCATGAACATGGAATGTTTCCCCATCTATTTGTGTCCTCTCTTATTTCATTGAGCAGTGGTTTGTAGTTCTTCTTGAAGAGGTCCTTTATGTTCCTTGTTAGTTGTATTCTTAGGTATTTTATTCTCTTTGTAGCAATTGTGAATGGCAGTTTGTTCTTGATTTGGCTCTCTTGAAGTCTGTTATTGATGTATAGGAATGCCTGTGATTTTTGCACATTGATTTTGTATCCTGAGACTTTGCTGAAGTTGCTTATCAGTTTCAGGAGATTTTGGGCTGAGACGATGGGGTCTTGTAAATATACAATCATGTCGTCTGCAAATAGAGACAATTTGACTTCCTCC